>JBBPTU010001830.1:0-10264 GCA_038094295.1 Tylopilus aff. beelii
GGGCAAATGGGATAACCCTATATATAAAGGGCAAACCCATGAAAAACAGGCCTTTTAGGTGAGTACTTGTATCATATTTGTTATACCTAAGAGGTACCCTTTTGGGGGGTGACTGAAGTGTCGACAAGCTGAAAGACTCCTCCATCTTTACCAAAATGGACGTATGATGGGGGTACAATAATGTCCTGATTAGACCAGAGGATCGATGGAAGGCTGCATTCGTAACCCCGTTTGGTCTCTTTGAGCCGACAGTCATGTTCTTCGGCCTCTGTAACTCCCCCGTGACCTTCCAAGCCCTCATGGACCACATCTTTGGGGATATGATCGCGGAAGGATGGCTGATTATCTATATGGATGACCTCCTCATCCATTCCCAAGCTCAACCGGATCACAATGAGCGAACCAGGAGGGTCCTGCAACGAATGCGTGACCACAAACTCTACCTCAAGCTGGAGAAGTGCAGCTTCAACGTACCTGAGGTCGAATACCTGGGAATGGTGGTAAAACAGGGGGAGGTAAAGATGGACCCCACAAAGCTCACAGCAATCGAAAACTGGCAGCCTCCTTCCTCTGTCAAAGCGGTCCGCTCTTTCATTGGCTTCTGCAACTTTTACCGCAAGTTTATCGCTAACTTCTCGGATCTCGCACGCCCGCTGCACGACCTGACCAAGAAGGGGGCCATTTGGAACTGGACGCCAGCCTGTCAACGGGCGTTCACCCAGTTGAAGAATGTCTTTTTGACCAAACCAGTGCTCCGTTATCCGGATACGACTGCGCCGTTCACGGTCATGACTGATGCCTCCTTACTTGCCGTGGGGGCGGTCCTCATGCAGAAGGATTCGGCCGGGGATCTCCACCCCTGTGCCTATTTTTCAAAGACCTTCGGTTCCACAGAACGGAACTATGACATTTACGACAGGGAGATGCTGGCGGTTATCTTAGTGCTCGCCGAGTGGAAGCACTACCTGTTGGGGACCGCACACCCCGTCACGATACTCACCAATCATCGGAACCTCACGTACTTTAAACACCCACACAATCTGTCCCATCGCCAGGCTAGATGGCAGATGTTTCTACAGGACTTCAACCTCATCTGGACAGCCCTCCCGGGAACCATGATGGGCCCCGCCGATGCCCTCTCTCGCAAGGACGATGTCGACGCATCCAACGATAACGTGGATGTTGTCTTCCTGCCCCCGACCACCTTTGTCCAGAAACCTGACCTAGTGCTCACTGATAAGATCTCTTGCTCCACCGCCAGCGATCCCCTCATTTTAGATGCACTCCGCGCCATGTCCTCCTCTGCATCCCCCCTCCCTCGTACCTCCCCGTCTGACTGGACCTTCATTGACGGGGCCCTCTATTTCAAGGGCCGATTGTACGTTCCGGAGGGGGCGCGGCAGGAGCTATTGCAGCAGCTCCACCTCTCCGCGGCAGGGGGCCATGAGGGTCGTTTCCGCACCCTCGCCCGTGTCTCTCACGACTACTGGTGGCCAGGCCTTGCTTCTCATGTCTGCCGCTTTGTCCAGGGTTGCTATGTTTGTCAGGCGAACAAGGTTAATACCCACCCCACCGTCCCAGGCCTCTCCCCGATCCCCACTTCCGCGACCCGCCCCTTCCAGCAGATCTCGGTGGATCTCATCACGGACCTTCCTCCCTCCGGTGCCTTTGACTCAGTCATGGTCATGGTCAACCACGGTCTTACGAAGGGGGTAATTTTTATTCCCTGTACCAAGAACGTGACCACGGCGGAGGTCGCAGCCCTCTTCTTCCAGCATGTCTTCCCCCGATACAGTCTCCACGACAAGTGTATCTCAGACCGAGGAGTCCACTTTGCATTGGCGTTCACCAAAGAGCTCACTCGCCTACTCAACTACGACGTAGCCCTCTCCACCGCCTACCATCCACAAACGGACGGCGAAACCGAACAGGTAAACCAGGAGCTGGAAACGTACCTATGCATCTTCTGCGGCAACACTCCGGAGAAATGGAGCAAACTCCTCCCCATGGCAGAATTTTCCCACAACTCTGCAGTACACTCAGTCACTAACGCCTCCCCTTTCTCCCTGATGATGGGATACGAACCCAGAGCCTACCCCCCTCTAACCAAAACCACCTTCCTCCCCACCCTGGAAGACCGATTACAATTACTGGACAAGACCCGGCAGGAAGCCTTAGCGGCCCATCAGAAAGCCCAACAAGACATGCGGGAACAAACAAACACCCGATTCAAGGGATGGAAAGTGGGAGACAAGGTCTGGCTTGAGGCGAAAGACCTACGTATCAAATTCGCCCACCGAAAGCTAGCCCCAAAGCGAGTCGGTCCATTCGAAATCACCCAGGTCCTCAGTAGACTGAACTATTGACTATCCCTTCCCCCAACTTGGAAAATCCATGACGTATTTCACACCACTAAGCTATCCCCAGCAACCACTACAGCCGAGTTTGGTCCCACGTTCGCACAACCGCCACCCCAAGACGTAGGAGGGGACCTGGAGTACGAGATCGATGACATCAAACGTCATCGCCGAAAAGGCAAAGCCTGGGAGTACCTGATCAAATGGAAAGGATACGCTGACAGTGAAAATACGTGGGAACCAGCCCAGAACCTCTCCCACACCAAGAAAACTCTGAAGGAATACCAGAAGCGCTTCCCAAAGGATTTTCCCACACGAAAGTAATCGACCTCTACTCCTACCATCACCATGCTTTCTTTCTTCGACCTCTGCACCATCATCATCTCCTACTTCGTCTTCTCCTTCTTGGCGGTTTATTACTGGAGCTATTGCCAACACGGTGTTAAACTTGAGGCAAACACCCCTTGGGGAGCCTTCTCCATCTCACTCGTTCCGACACGCTTCCCGGACATCCCGAACCCGGACTGGGATACCACCCCAACCGCCCCTCCCATGCCCGTCGCGCCCGTAGTGCCACCCTTACCTGAACCGGTAGCCCCGGTACTGCCCGCCGCGCCACCTGTCGTGCCACCTGTTGCGCCACCACCTCCTGATCAGGCAGTCATAGATAGGAACTGGCAACCGCAATGGGTCCCAGAACCAGATCACCCCATGATGGAAGGAGGAGCACCCCCTGACGACCTATAAAAGTCGCCAGGAAAACCCAAGAAGAGCATCCAACCCAATGCTCGTTTACTACCGTCCCTCCGCTGACTCCTCCCCCGTCTCTCTCCTTAAAGAACAGATCGATACCCGATTCAACAACGACTGTTCCGTACCCGCAGAACTCCCCCTCTTCTTGGACCTCCTCTCCCATCCCGCCAAGCATGAACTCATCTCCCAGATTGTGGAGAACCCGGACCACCTCCGACACTACCAATCCCAGTCCACCTATACCCCAGGCCCTCTTCACAACCTCATCCTTGCCATCCACGCCCTCCGTCACGCCTTACACGGACTTTGCTGGACCGACCCGACCACTGAGGAGACGACAACCACAGTCTTTGCTTTATCAAAGACCTTACCGCAACACTTTGACAAGCTGTTGGGATACGGCTTCTTGTCCTTGGTGGAAACCCTTCCGCTCTCGTTGCGATGTACCTTGGTGCACGACGTGTTCCTCCAATTCCCCTGCAGTGTCCTCCACGAATACCTGGCCAGGGTCTTCGAACGGTGGGGTGAACCGAACCTACCAGTGGACGACTCTCTGTCCGCCTCCAACCCCGTCTCCTCTCGAAACTCTCGCTGCCGTCGCAGGCGTGCACGACCTTTGGGAGGACAGGATGTTGGCTCCCCAACACCACCCAAGACCCCAACTCCTCCCCTTCCTGCCCCCGCCTCCTCCTCCAACCCGCAACGAGGGGTACAAACCATCAACTTCGTACTTCCCAAATCCCCTCCCGGCCCCCAGGCCGACACCTTGGCAGCCCCCCCTTCCCCTCCTACCTCGGACTCCACCACCATTCCTTCCCTTGACAGTTCCGAGGACAAGGGAGGAGACACCGCCTCCATGACCGCAGACGCGGGATGGAACCCCGCTAATGCCCATCAGGGCAGGGCCTATCATGGTAACCCTCTCCCCCACCAAGTCGTCTGAGCCGCCCTGGCAGCCGCCATCTCGGGAATTAAGGTGTCAGCCGCTGAGACGCCAAAGCCCATTGTCCCCACGGCCATCATTCCCCCTTCCCATGCTGTCGCCATCACCCCTTTCGCTGTCAACAAGTGTTATTCCTGTGACTCCCCCTTCCACTTTTGTCCCAACTGTCCCCACTACACCTGTCCCAGATGTAAGCGGACTGCGCCTGGGCACTCCCACTATCAATGCCCAGATAACCCTCGACCTTGCAATTACTGCGGAAAATGCGGTCATCCTTTCCACTACTGCCCCAACCTGGTCGGTGAGGACGAACTCGAGTAGGATGATACAGATGTCATCTGGAACGAGGGAGACGTTGACGGCCTGGATAGAAACTGAGCCGGTGGCTCAGCCGTGTGCGGGGGGTAATGTTACGGTTTGGGACGACTCGTTGGTCCACGCCACTGAACTCGATGCTGCTATCAAGCAGGCTATCGAGGAAGGGACTTACGAAGGGTACGTCTCATTCTGTGATGGCGAGGTACTCCCTGGGGGCAACTTCCCTTGGGAAGACGTAGACGGTGCGTTTGCCACGGAGCAGTCTATCGACTGACTCCATCGTTACCTGGATTGTTTCACCTTGCTTCATCGCCTTCAGGCACAAGGTCCACGCCACCATTTCCTTTCTTGTCTTATCCATCCTGTACACCGCTATACGGACTCAGTTTAGATCTGCTCCCATCAGATTGTATGCTTTCCCATCAGCGTGGGACTACAGTCACACGCCTGTCTAATTCCCTTCCCATGGACGCCACTGTTCTCCCACTACCATATCTCTGGTTATGGTAGCGTCTTCCCCTATCCCAGTTACATATAAATACCCTAGATTAGCGCCATGTACTTCAGTTTGATCTACACAATCTACCTGCGTTCTCATCTCCCTCCGCTGTGAAGATAGGTTCTTCCAGCGAGACCCAGACAGAACTGGACTTCCTCTATCAGGCCTTGTTGGTCATCCTCTATGTCTATTGTTCTTTACTAGACGAACAAAGGAGACGAGACCGCCAGGACGCGTATCGTAACAAAAGATCAAACTCTTCCCCTGGCTCCAACTCTTAAGTTCGGAGCCTGCCTACCCCAACCACATCCTACCACAGTCCCCCATCCAACGAATCCTCCGACGACCAAACCCAGACCCCTACCTCCTTGCGCCCTCACCCTCCACACTCCAACCCGGTGGTTCCTAATCCAACATCACAGGTTACTCACCCTCCGCCTCAAAGTAGGCGCATACCAGGTTCCTCGAGTCAAGCCGGATCCATCTTCGGCACATTAAGGACCCGCCTCAGATCTGGAAATTCCCCAGAGCCACAGGCAGAGCTCGATACGACTCCCGCCACCACGGAGCTTTCTGTCCCTCACCGAGGAAGTGAAGAGACCACCCACCCCGTACAGAGCCAACAACAGGAGAGTGAAGAGGAATACCCAAACCCAGAAGTCTCCATCCACATCGACACTGAGCCGCTTACAGACCCACCTCCATGTTCTTACGAAGAACCTAACCCTTACTTGGAACTGGGCGAGGAACATTTTGGCCTCTTTGACCCTGACGACCACACCCCCCCCTCTCCCGATACCCTTGCCCGAATACACGAGAGAATGCACCAAGCAATTGCTAGAGCAATGGCCAACAAAAACAAGGAAAACAAGGCCGCCCTCCCCGATGGGTTTTCCGGGGAGACTGAAGATGCAAATCGATGGCACAACCAGATGCGGGCGTACTTCGATGCTAACCCGCAAATCTTCGACTTCTCCACTACGAAGGGAGATAAACGGCGAACCATCACCTTCCTAAACCGAATGAGCAAAGGACAAGGATGAGCCTTCACAGAAGGATGGTATGATAAGATGTATGGAGATGACGAGGAAGGAAAGAAGATCACCTTCAAAGACATATCCAAAAGTTTCCTCACCACCTTCTGCCCAGCCTCCATGGAACAACGCGCCAGAAATGCCCTTCACGCCATGGACATCAGGAAATTTAGGGGAGACTTCCATAAATTCAGGACGGTCTTCAAACTAGAGGCAGGAAGGGCCAAGATGAAGGACATAAACGATGTCTTCCACATCCTGTGCAAAGCCGTTGACCTGGACACCGCCAAAGCCATGGCCTTGGTCGTCCCTCAGCCAAAAACTATGAAGGAATGGCTGGATAAAGCAGGAGACTTTTACAACCTCGCTGAGCAAAGCAAGTACGACAGAGGAGGAGGATCAAACTGGATGCCGTCGATTAGAAGGCATAATAACGAGAAAGACCCTTACCAGATGGACGTAGACGCCATCCATCTCACCCCTGACAAAAGAGCAGAGTGCTTCACCAAAGGACTATGCTTTATCTGCAAAAAGCCAGGGTGTTCTACGAGAAACCACCCTCGAAACCCGAGTGGGCGACTTGGAAACAGGAACCAAGGCCGAGGAAGGAACGAAAGGAACGGCAATCGGAACCGCAACCAGATCCGAGCGACCGAAGTCAAAAAGGATTTGCAGATGCAGCGGTTCATGAAAGAACAGGGGATCTCCGAAGAAGCAGCAATCAAGACCCTTAGGATCTGCTACCAAAAGCACAACGAAGTAGAAGAGGAAAGCAGCGACCAGGAAGCTGCAAACCATGTAACCATTAGCTCGGATTTTTGAAAGGGAAGGAAGGATCGACGTCTTCGCTTCCCAGAATCGCCCCTGTAATTGTAACCAGTACCAAGTCTAAATCAATGAGAATCCCCACTTCCCTCTACGCTGGTACCACAGGGCAAATCGTCGATAAACCCATGCTAGTGGATAGTGGGGCAACTGGATGTTTTATAGACCGACATCTAGTAAACAAAGCCGGGTGGAAGAAGGAGAGGATGAAGACCCCATTAAGAGCTAGTAACGTGGACGGCATCACAAACAGCAATGGCCTAATCCAGCATCAAGTCACCCTGACACTGCGGATTGGCGACAAAGAACAACAACAGCAGTTTATGGTTATCGACTGTGGCAAAGAAAGTTTAATCTTGGGCCTCCCCTGGTTACAGGAAACCAACCCCCTCATCGATTGGGCAAAAGGGACTGTGGAACTTCCCCACGTAATGCCCACTTCAGGCGACCCCTCAAGATAGGCTATTAGCCCCAATTTTTCTCACTAAATATTGAGGCTAATAGCCTATTTATGTTGGGTGTTCCCAGGGCATCCTCATGTGAGTGTGGGAAGATGGTTTTTGATGTATTTGGAATGTTTATGTAAATAGCCACATAATAATGGAATTCCCAACTTTGCCTATAGGATGTCCATTTTCTAAAATTGATCAAAAATGGTATTCCAAGTGGTTATATAAGTGGTCATATGACTTGTGGGATTCCCACTTTTCATGTTTCAACTGAAAAGGCTCAAAATGACCTTAGTTCTAATCTTTCAAAAAATCACAAAAGTGGGATTCCCACTACTATAAAAGATTTCCAGCTACAATCAATTACATTGATAAAAGAAGTTCATTAACTTGTGATGAGGATTCATTTATCAACAATCATATATGAATTGGATTGTAGCCTATAAATACATATTGCTTTTATCATACTAGTATAAAAAGTATATGAAATTGAATATGACTCATATAAGCATATTATGTAATCTATATATGTAATGTTTATCATCATTGTAATATATTTATATTTTAAATACTATTATCAGATATTATAACAAAATATTTATTTATTAATCATTAAATGATCAAAATCTAATTAAAAACAAGGTGGAAATATCATTAGATATACTTTTGACAATATCAGAAATCTACATGATAGTAATGGTACTTTCATTTGTTGACTTGAAAAATCCACTGAAGATAATAAAAAGTTCATTGAAAACATGAAATTTTTTATCAAAGATAATAGAAGCTTTCATACTAATATTAAAAAGTATATTAAAGATATTGAAAAGCCCATTTACAATATTGGAATTTCCATTGAAGATATTAGAACTTCTAATTGTACCAGTAGCAGTAAAACTTCTAATAGATAGTAGTGGGAAGCCCACTGACAACATTGGTACTTTAAATTGTAGTAATTTGACTTCAAATAAGTAGTGGTAGGAAGCCCACTAACAATATTGGGATTTCCATTGAAGACATTGGGACTCCCAATTGTAGTAATGGACCACCCAATAGGTAGTGGTAGATAACCCACTGACAGTATCGGGACTCCCAGTTGTAGTAATGGGACTCTGAATAGGAGTAGTGGGAAGCCCATTGACAATGTTGGGACTTCCAATAGGTGATAATGGGATGCCCATTGATAGTGGTGGAAAGCCCATTGATAGTGGTGGAAAGCCCATTGACAATGTTGGGACTCCCAATTAGTAGTGGTGGGACTCCCAATAGGTGGTGATGGGAAGCCCATTGACAATGTTGGGACTCCCAATTAGTAGTGGTGGGACTCCCAATAGGTGGTGATGGGAAGCCCATTGACAGTGTTGGGACTCCCAATCAGTTGTGGTGGGACTCCCAATACATGGTGGTGGGAAGCCCATAGATAATGTTGGGACTCCCAATACATGGTGGTGGGAAGCCCATAGATAATGTTGGGACTTCCAATACATGGTGGTGGGAAGCCCATAGACAATGTTGGGACTTCCAATACATGGTGGTGGGAAGCCCATAGACAATGTTGGGACTTCCAATACATGGTGGTGGGAAGCCCATAGACAATGTTGGGACTCCCAATCAGTGGTGATGGGACTCCCGATAGATGGTGATGGGAAGCCCATTGACAGTGTTGGGACTCCCAATCAGTTGTGGTGGGACTCTCAATAGATGGTGGTGGGAAGCCCATTGACAATGTTGGGAAGCCCATTAACAATGTTGGGACTCCCAATCAGTAGTGGTGGAACTTTCAATACATGGTGGTGGAAAGCCCATTGACAGTGTTGGGACTCCCAATCAGTTGTGTTAGAACTCCCAATAGATGGTGGTGGGAAGTCCATTGACAATGTTAAAACTCCCAATCAGTAGTGATGGGACTTGCAATAGATAGTAATAGAAAGCCCATTGATAATATTAGGACTTCCAGTTATAGTAATGGAACTTCTGATAAATAGTGGTGCAATGATGAAATTCCTTATTGAAGACAATGGGACTCCCAATTGTAGTAATAGGACTTGCAATAGATAGTGGTAGAAATTCCATTGACAATATTAGGACTTTTTATTGAATATATTATTATATACAAAGCAAATCATAAGTATATTCAGAGTAAAGTAAAAGTGTACCAAAAGTGTAGTAAAAGTGTATCAAAAGTATTGTAAAATTCTACCAAAAAGTGTAGTAAAAGTGTAGTAAAAGTGTAGTAAAAGTGTAATAAAAGTGTAGTAAAAGTGTAATAAAAGTGTACCAAAAATGTATCAAAAGTGTATCAAAAGTATACCAACAGTGTAGTCAAAAGTGTAGTAAAAGTGTACCAAAAGTGTAGTAACAGTGTACCAACAATGTAGTCAAAAGTGTAGTAAAAGTGTAGTAAAAGTGTACCAACAGTGTACCAATAGTGTAGTCAAAAGTGTAGTAAAAGTGTATCAAAAGTTTACCAAAGTGTGGTGAAAAGTATAGTAAAAGTGTACCCAAAGTAAAGTAAAAGTATAGTAAAAGTGTACCAAAGTGTAGTAAAAGTGTAGTAAGAGTGTACCAAAAGTGTACCAAAAGTGTAGTAACAGTGTATCAACAGTGTAGCCAAAAGTGTAGTAAAAGTGTAGTAAAAGTGTAGTAAAAGTGTACTGAAAGTTTACCAAAGTGTGGTGAAAAGTGTACCAAAAGTGTATCAAAAGTGTACCAAAAAGTGTACCCAAAGTAAAGTAAAAAGTATAGTAAAAGTGTACCAAAGTGTAGTGAAAAGTGTACTAAAAGTGAACTAAAAGTGTACCAAAAAGTGTACCCAAAGTAAAGTAAAAAGTGTAGTAAAAGTGTACCAAAAGTGTAGCAAATAGTGTACCCAATGTAAAGCAAAAAGTAGAGTAAAAGTGTACCAAAGTGTAGTAAAGGTGTACCAAGAGTGTAGCAAATAGTGTATCTAATGTAAAGCAAAAGTAGAGTAAAAGTGTACCAAAGTGTAGTAAATGTGTAGTAAATGTGTACCAAGAGTGTACCAAAAGTGTAGTAAAAAGTACAGTAAATGTGTAGTAAAAGTGTACCAAAAGTGTAGTAAACAG
>JBBPTU010001831.1:0-10260 GCA_038094295.1 Tylopilus aff. beelii
GTACTTTGTATCTAATCACTGCTAAAGTGATGTTCTATTAGTATTACCCAAGTTAAATCCCATTACCATTACCATCTCACCATGTCAACCTATAATGGTCAACCCCCTATACCCACCATGTGGGTATGGGTATGGGTATGGGTATCCAGCATCCATACCCATACCCATACCCACCAGTACCCATACCCACAACCCACGGTGGGTACCCAGACCCATGCAGAACCCTAATTCTATGTCACTCTCAGGCTTACAATTTTCGAGTGAGAAACAAACCGGCGACGACACCAGATCCAAATAAACACTGTATCGCCACATCCGTGCCAGTGGCAACACTACGTGTTGAGTGGCAAATGCTGCACATGATTAAAGTACAGTAGCATTGCCTACGAAATTCAACAAATCAGATGTGTGCTAAGTAAAAGTCGCCAACCCTGGGCACACACTGGTAGTGAATTGCCAGTTCTCCGACTCCGAGCAAAGTGCCAAAGACACAGTACGTGCCGTTGAAGTGCATGGATGTCATGCGAGGTGCCCCTTGCTCCGACGCTTCGCGCCTGCGCTCGGGACACCTCGCACAACATCCACACACTCCGACCCCATACGGTCGAGAAAAGAACACGACAGTAAAGAACAGCAGCTGGATTTTTGGGAGGCAAAGTTTCGGAGGCCATGGCCATGTGCAATCACATGTGATGCGGATCGGAAGTTCGGGTTGCTATGTTGCCTTGGTGCAACCAGCATTTTTCCGCCAAAACATGTTTCGACGTCCCCCTGAAGAAACCCACTCCTTACGTAGCGGGGAAAATATTTTCAAAACAGCGCATGATGAAAACAACAAGTGGTGGACAAGCAGATGGTATCAGTACGCCTACAAACCTAGACAGAATTTCATCCAAACCGGCCAGAACCAAAATTTTCTGGGTCTCGTAGAGCATTACACAGCCAGTGCAGAATTTCTCTCAGGTTGCAAAGTCAGTACCCTGCACCCCAGGGTGGTAAAGATCGTGTTCTATGCCGGCCGGCGGACACACTGCTTCATCCAAGCAGTGAGCCACCTGACAGGGATACTTATTCACAAACCTACAGTTAGATTAGAGTAGAAAAAAAGTCGAAAAGGTCCAAGGGCAAACTCATATTTGAGGTACCTGCACATAGCAGGGTCGATGTTAACGCGATAGCGATTTACTACTTCGCCGATTACGAGGGCGAGGGCTAGGGCAAAGATCCGGAGGGAATAGGTGAAGGTTAACGCGAAGATAACACAAGTATGGCGGTTACGGGCCAGATTAATGGTCTCGCTCACTCGAGCGGCGTGAGTAAGTTACGCTAGTGATTGCGTAGATCTAACTAGAGTACATGGGCGCTGATAGTGGCGCTTTTATACGTAACCATGAAGGGAAGGGAAACAACTACTATAACGAGAGATATAGTAGGAGGAGGAAAGCGTCCGAAGGGAATATGAAATACTACAAGCTCCATCCGAAGGCGATGCGAGCGGAGATGAAGAGATAAGAGAGAAGACATACTGCGGACTGCGGAGGGCAGTGATCCGCTTCTATAGGGTCCGTATGGCGGTGTACAGATAAGATCGGATCAGGATCAAGAAAGGAAAGGAGAGTGATGCAGGAAAAATAGGTACCCAGCTACTCCGTGGTTGGGCTTCCCACGTTCGAGTCCCCCATGGGATACACAAGGTATAAGTCCCGGTCCGAGGTGCTAAGAAGGCCCGCTTGGACGAACGCTTCAGTGGCTCGATCGATAGTGCGATGTAACTCAGCGTATCGCCTCTCGATCTCCTCCCAGCCCGTAACAGTCGAGGTACAAAAGTGAAACGAAGAATTGATCGTCAGCTATCCTACCTATCACGTGAGAGCGTGCAAAAAAGAGGGCATCGACAATAGGTGGGAAACACATTTGCTGCTGGACAGAACCCTCCCCCACTTTCGTGGGAGTCGGGGATCGGGCCGATGGGAGCTAGTTGTGGCGTGCAAATAGGCAAGAAGTCTCACGCTTGCCAGATTGGCACGATCCCCTGCCAAGCAACCCAGCTCTGGATCCACTTTGAAGGTGTGGTATATCCCAGTATTTTTGTAAAAGTTGATCCTCCCGTTGTCGAACCGACCATCTGGAACGAGAACAACCCTAGGGACCAATGCTTCTGGGACAGGAAACCCCGAAACGCAGGTTGTTGACCGAAGGACAAGGAGATTCTTTACACCAAATAACGTTTGGATGGACTGGTCTTCATCGTAGACCATGATCTTGAAGTCACGAGACTCCAGTTCTCCTCCATCATTGACGAAGAAGGATAAACCATGGCGAGGCAGCGTAACAGTCACTTGTTGCCTTGACATAGATTGAACAGACCCGACAGGGCATGTGGCGGCTGCCATGTTTGGCACTTCGCATGTGCTCTCCTGTACAGACACCATCAAGCTGGAACTGGCAAGACACTTGAAACATGCCAAAAACATCGCGTATGTTGGACTTTGAATATCCACAAGGAATTCACGACCTTTTCGCGCATAGTAGTATGAATCAGACGTGCATTCGATCCTCCAGTTCTCCACAGATTCTTCCCAACAATGTCCCATAGGCCGTATCTCGACAACCCCAGAGGAAATATTCAGCCAATGGATGTGCTCTTTGATCAGTGTAGGTGGAAGGTCTTCTCTCAGAATTTCTCGGGGGATAAGTTTGAGGACTTGATTCGTTCGATTGCATTCCGCTTGAACCAACAGCTGCGTATTTCGCAGTGAAAAGTGTACCTGTCAGACTTGAATCATCATGGTTGCATCAAATATTCAGTGCCCTCACGTTATAGCTAGGAGTTACAGCAAGGGTCATGAAATCCATTCCAGAAAGCTTGGATGGCACGACAAAATATACATTCTGCGAAAGGCAGGTTAGAAACTCATCGAGACCAAGAATCGATGCATATCCATACATCACCAAATATATGCCGATAATCCGCATGTCCACTAATCTTCCGCGGCAATCGACCAAAAGGTTGACCATCTACTTGAAGCTGCCCGTCGTGTAGGTTGATATGCACTATTTGTGAAGGTTGGCCTCTGGTCCTACATATAAGCCAATGGGAATTTGGACACTGCAAGGCCTCCAGTCTGAGCATCCCTGGGTAGTAGCACGGGAAAATCCTTGCTATCGCAAGATCGACACCATGGTTCGACGGATCGGCAAGGACAACATCCCTCGCAGCCTCCTTGATGGCAGTGGTGACATGACTATCACGTGCGACAAGAAGTGTCAAATACTTGGCATGGATCACTGAGGAGATTGAGTGAGGGATGCGAGGTTCAGGAATTAGACATACACTCGGGGCAAAATACGCGTATAAAGAAGAAGCAAGATAGTAGAGCGTTGATATCCTCAGCGGAACGGATGAGCCGCGGGAGAGTGGGGCGATCAACATCGAACGTCGTCCGACAAGCGAGAGCCATGAGCAGCAAGGATGTCTTGCGTACATTGTTCATCGGTGCCATTTGTACGTCGTATGATAGCTCCTGCACCCAGCTAAAAATTTTCCTGCGTACGCGTTGAAGGAGTACGATCGCTCGCTCCAAGATGTGTAGGCTCGGGCTTGCTGCAAGTATGCGAGTGAGCAACAACGAGATGGTACTCATGAACACCCCATCGATCAATCCTGCTCCGTCCACAAACAAGCTCTCAAGTTCATCGATAAAGGTGTTGCAAAAACGCGGATCCTGAAGTTCTTGATGCCAGATCCACGTTCCTGTGTCTGAATCAAGTGGTCCAACTTGGAAGACTGCATGGGAAAGGAGAAAATGAACCTGCTCGCGACGAAGGCTGAGGGTTCTACTACGTAATCCACACATGATGTTGAGCCATTGGAGTAATGGGCCGCTCCGCAGGTGTGCAAATGTGATGAATTCGTCAGGGGAGAAATCCGCAGGACAGTCGGCTTGGCGTGCCAGGACATAATTAGAGGTGTGCGAGGTAGAGTAGTACTCCATGGAGACATAGTCTGTTTGTTTGTATGACAAGAACGGGTCACTCCTGCCAGTGTTGGAGCCTGAGGAAACGACATATAACAATGATACCGGGACTTCTGGCAAGAGTGATTTGTCTCGATGACTCGGATAACAGACAATTTGAAGGCGCGGCTGGTGTGGCTTGTATAGGTGCTCGACCAGATACGGTTGTAATTGAGGGATATCTACAACCGGTACTAGTACGTATTGGAGATATTCTGGGTGGTGAGGACCAGGGCCGCAGGAATAAATGCGTTGGTTCATTCGGCCCGGGGCGATGGCAGAATGCCAGACACGAAAGCATGGCGGACATTGTAACTCGAACACCATGACCTTGGCATGTAATGGCGAGGCGTACAGCAAAAAGCGGAGAAGCTTTAAAGTTGCGTCCGGGGCGAGTCGCTGCGCGTGCCGTTCTTGACGATCATTCCGAGTACCCACAAAGCCAGGCTCAGGTTGTTGGCAAGTATCCACAGTAATTGTCTCTCGTTCAATGCGAGCCTTGAGTTCCTGAAGGTGCGGGGATTGGTCATAATAACGGATGGGAAAACTGTCTTCAGTAAATTCATCTGACACAGCCGACTCCCACCCCAGACGCGATTGCGATTCGCGTGCAACAAGGTACTGGTATATACACGAAAGACGATGGAGGCTCGTTGTTCTGCGGAGGCAAAGCTCTTCTAACCACTTTATCGAGATACCAGGGGAGTAATCAGCGAGCATCGGGATCTTCTGTATCACAAGTTTGTCCATAGCGATAAAGAGTTCGAGCAGAGTGAGAATCTGGATGGAGTGGTACTCTCGATTCTCTTCCCAAGACATTTTATGATATTGATTCATGAGAATATCGAGCCGAGTGCACGCATCATCAACGTCGACAACATGAGCGATCCAATCGTCGATTTCTTGCTCGACGGATCGCTCGACGTCATACATAGTAACTTCACGATCGGCGCGATATGCTCTAGAGAAAAAGGACCCATCCTTAGACAAAAAGTCGTCGAGTGTGCCCCGGGGATGATGACTGGGATGAAAGGGAGTGCGAGGTTGGACGGCATCTGGAGTGGAGATAACTTTGCGAATGTATTCTCCACTGTTAGGGAGCGACAGCTTTGTGTCCCGAACAAGTTCCTCTTGCGTTGGATTACGGAACGGGGATCGGAGAATGCTTGGCTCCCTCCACCTAGCATCTAGCATCTCTCCAAGACAAACGGACGTCCCAAGTGCCATTTCAGAAAGCCATTCAGGAGCAGAGGAACCAAGCTTGCCCAGACGGCGAAGGATTTTGGAAGACATGAGATGAAGAAGATCATTAGAAAGATTTGAGCTGTTCCTCCGAGTCTCCCACGCAAGGATGCATACAAAGTGCAAGATGAATCGTTTGCAGAATGCACGACCAACAGAAGAACGGTCAACGGACACTTGGATCGTGACCCTGATAAGGAGCCACAGTGGAGAACAACGCCGAATAATATGCGTTGAGGAAGTCAGCTTTACAACCTCGTCACGAATGCGTTTGGAGATGGAAATGGCGTCTGCAGTTTGGCCAGCACCTCGCAAGGGGCCAGTGAATAATGCAGCAATGTATTGTATGTGAGGCTGCACGTTATCAGTGCCAGGGAGAGACAGGAAATCAGCGAGCTTAGATTGAAAGTCCTTGGTATTAAACACATCATTCGGTGTCTTGGCAGCAAACCAGGGATAAGAGCATTTCAGTGACCCTGGCGCCTTCATTATAGCATCCTCGCTTGGGGATACCTCGAACGACTCGAATATGGTACTGCTTTCTCGCCTCGTGACGACCACCACAGCATTTTGGGAGCGGACGAAAAATGTGATGATGTCTACACGTAGTCAGCGCGAGTTTTACACAGCAATTTCCGACATACCTCCGACTTCCATTCCACGTAGTTGGGAGATGATAAGGTCTTTGTCCAGATGCTCAGTACGGACAGATTCTCGCAAGTTGTCAAGCATCTTCGTGATGCGACACCACGGATTTTCTTCACAGGTTCCGCGGACATGAGGGGTATATGCACGGGCAGCAGTGCACACCGCGCCTGCCAGTGAAAGGTCGTTCTCAATGGTCCAGTCATCTTTTTCGGGGAACTCGACAGGAAAGAATACGTGGGTAATAGCATATTTGAACGATTCGAGGTCAGGGAAGAGCGGTGGTGAACCAAGGTCAGATACAGGTTCAGTGGTGGTGGACATGGTGGTATTGGGATGACACAACAGATTTTCTCAGATTTAGGATAGGTTTTAATTATGGACTAAGTGTCAATCCTGTACTTTAAATAAAACTTAACATTCGAAATGTGCTCAAACTTTGTGTCTGAACAAACCTCCAGATGTTGGCTGAAATTTAGTGTATGGACTAATATATCAACTCGTACGAAATTCCAAATGTAGTCATAACTTATACAATAGGCACAATTTAATATATTCACGAACAATTAGTTTTGTTCGTAAATTTAAGGTTTGGACAATGTATTAAATGTACGGTTATACTTATTATATAATCTCCGACCATATTCTGCGCCCGGCGATTCCTCGCAGGGAAATGCTGGCGCTGTCGTCGGGCGCAGAGTATAGTTTGAGATAATATAATAAGTATTACCGCACATTTAATACATTCTCCAAACTTTAAATTTACGAACAAAACTAATTGTTCGTGAATATATTAAATTGTGCCTATTGTATAAGTTATGACTACATTTGGAATTTCGTACAAGTTGATATATTAGTCCATACACTAAATTTCAGCCAAGCATCTGGAGGTTTGTTCAGACACAAAGCTGGAGACCGTCTCGGAATCCAGGATTTCGCCCCATTCGCCCCGTTCGGTCATTCGGGTCATTCGAGACAACTAGCCTACGAACCTAACTACTAACTTAACTACTAACTTAACCAACTAACCTAACAACCTAACCAACCTAACCAACCTAACCAACCCTAATTAGGCTGGGGGGTTCCCCCCCGGACCCCCCTTTATTATACAAACAGAACCCTAACCTAAAACGGATGGACGGACGGACATGCAGACGGACAAACAGACGCGCAGACAGACAACCACAGGACGCACAAATAGACACGCAGACGGATGGACACACGCACGGATGGACACACAGACGGACGGACGGACGGACAAAATGGCCAAAAGTGGGCCGAAACCGGTGGGTCGAATTGGGTCGAAAAAAATCCCGGGGCGAAAACCTGGGATCTCAGACTTTCTGCAAAGTTTGAGCACATTTCGAATGTTAAGTTTTATTTACATAAAGTACAGGATTGACACTTAGACCATAATTAAAACCTATCCTAAATCTGAGAAAATCTGTTGTGTGAGGGAGGACGGGGCAGCGGGGAAAGCAAGAAGTTTGCCTTGAGGTACCCACATTGGTGACGCATGGCTGAGGCTGTAAAGCCTAGACTCTGGCGATGCCCCGGGATCGGTTGGCCGGTCCACGGCAAGATTCGCGAACCTTTGAGTCAGGTCATGGCCATCGATTGTGTGAGCGCTGGTGCCAGTGAGGATGGCCGCGATCGAGAGCTAGTGATTCGCGTTCATAGTCGTCTCGTCCAATTTCAAAGATGATGCAGTGATTTGGCATGTTCACCGCGTTCGAAAGCAACCAAAAAAGAGATAGGAATACGGTATTCATGTACTCATACATCAAGATTAGTAGGGCTGCCAAGCGAGCGAAACGCACGAACGTATGAAAAAAAAACGTAGCGAAGCAAAGAAAAAGAGGAAAAGAACCACACTATGAAACCGACGAGACGAGGCTATCTAGAAGAGGGGACAAACGGGTCCGTCGACCGTCACTGCCAGCGGGGGTGCGAGACAGTTTTTGTTGAACTATAAATAGCATAGAAACACAAACAGCGTAGCGTGGACAAGATTCCGCGGGGGTGAGGGTGAAATAAAACCAACACAAACAGTCATAGAGAGGTATGTACATCAAATCGGACGCAGGATAGATCAAGTAAGGTGGAACAGGGAATATGGAAGAGAACAACAGCACAACAAGCGGAACGAGCAGGCGAAAGGAAGGGAAGAAAAAAGGACTGACGACGGTTGGTCCCAAATGGCAACGATCGATTGGTATCGCGACACCTCTCCTCACATAGATATCCTTCCACCCCTTCACTTTATGTCTATATCGTCTGGATTGAACCATTCGCTGAAATCTCGTTCAAAGTTGATCCCAGTGTCCTCGGGTCTGAACAGCCCAGAGTCGAAGTCGTCCAATGTGCTGGCCACCGATTCCATGAACTCGTTCGTAAGGAAGCTGGGTGGGACCTCGGACAGCGACGTCGTGGGTTGCGCTGCCGGATTAATCGTAGGTGTCCCGTTGATGGCAGCGGACGGCGAGGGGGCAGTGATGCTCGAGCTCGTTGCACTTGGTGTCGGCGGTGCCGTGCTGACCTGAGTGCCACTCTGGTTCAGCCCTTGTCCCCCATTCCCGGCGTTCGGTGGTGGTTGGTTCCCAGGCGAACCTTCTGCGCCATTCGGACCAGGTGGTTTGACGTCCTTGGACTGTTCCTTCGGAGGACCCCCAGCTGGCGACGGTGGGGGTATCATCATAGGCTTGCCTTGTACCAATCGACTGTTTTGTCCGTTGAAAGGAGGATCACTGGGAGTGGGAGTCCCCGCTCCGCCTCCTGGCAGATTCGTCATCGCGAGATTCTTCGTGGCCGCGTGGAGGACCTGATGATACTGTAGTTGTTATTCGGTGCGATTCTCAGCATGATGCGCAAGAATAACTTAAGCCGGACTGACCCCAATCATACTCGATCCTTGAGGTCCCCCCATACCGGGGTTCATTGCATTTCCTGCCACTTGCGGGGCTCCCATCGGCAATCCTATCCCAGGGTTGGGTCCGTGCGGCGGGAAATTCCCCATAGACCACCTGCCATAGGTCCCGGACCTGGTCGCATCATCCCACCGTTCATGCATCTGCGGTTGTTGTGGACCTTGCTGCTGTGGATGGTACCAAACGCTTGATCGATCCCGACAGAGGACTGCCATACCCGCTTCCTGTCGGGCGGGGAGTTCTCATTGTTAGGTAGTTGCCAATGCTGTTGGTGGCGTCGGATCAATGTACATGAGGCAGGGTAAAGATCATACCTCTTCTCCTGGCGACGTGCTATTGCGTTTCACCACCCGTTGCTGTGGTGGCTGTTGTGGTGGCTGTGGCTGTTGGTTAGGCACTTGTTGTTGCTGCTGAGGTGGACGTTGACCGGCGAGCTGCATGCCAGTGCCCTGGGTAAGGTTCGAAGGTCCCGCTGGACCCCGAGGTGCGCCCAGTCCAGGCTTCCTGAAGACCAGATTTCGCTGCCGAGCGACGGTGAGGACACGATTCTAGAAACACTCACGTCAACAGCTGAGTCACCACTTGCAAGGCAAATAAATTAACCTTTTCTTCAAACGTAAGCATGCCCAGGTCCTTGTCCTGCAGGCCCAATTCCTGCCTGACGGTGAGTACATTGGACGGGAGACGAGCGAGTTCACAGTTGAAGTTTGCCTCGTGGGGGTTGACGGGCATCTGGCGGTCCAGGGGAACCAGGCCGGCTAGGAGAGCAGGCGAGCGAGCTGTAAAAAAGGCGAGACCGAGCCCATATTTGCGTTTGGGGGAAGCGTCCCTCGAACCATATGTGCCATGTGAGGGGAGGATTCATTGCATTCTCAGGGTTTGGACCCGCATTACTGGCCGGGTTCTGAGGGGAATGGGCGATTGTTGGAAACTGGTATTGGTTAATGCCGTTGTACCGCGATGTTGAGAAGGGCCAGGGCGGGGGCCTAGCATGAGCGTGATGAAGTTTTGATGTGGTGCCGTAGTCCCGGTGGATGGTATAGGGATGCCATTCGACTGAGGGCCAGTGCCGACCATCGGGAAAGGCATCTGAGCCAGGTTTCCTAATGTAGACGGTCAGGTCGCTGCGGGGACGGACTCGATCAGGCGTGCGCACCGTTACTTGGGGGATCTGGTCGTTGAGCGACCTCAGGCCCTGCCTGAGGCTAGCCTGCTGTATCTGGGGGATCGCGGCGGGTTTGCGGGGAGAAGTGGCAGACGGGGAGAGGTATGCACATGTGTGTAGATCATGGCATCTGAGCCATTGCTCTTTGCTGCGAAGACGGTCCACCGCCTGGAAGAGAGGGATGAGGAGGGCGGGGGAGGAGGGAGGGAGAGGGGACGGACTCGAACGAGAGGCCCTGTTCGGCGTTGATGGAGGGCGCCGAGTC
>JBBPTU010001832.1:0-10253 GCA_038094295.1 Tylopilus aff. beelii
GGGAAGGGAGAAGGGGGGGTTGGAGGATGCACCAAATGGGTTGACAGAGGGGTCAGCGGAAGGTGGGGTTGGGGATAGTCCAGAGGGGGCATCATCTGACTGGGAGGGGGTGGAGATGGAGGGAACGGGGGTGGTGTGGCCCATTGCCAAGGGTATCTCCCCAGGGGCCCAAGTAGCTGGTCTTCGAGCAGATCTCTTCTTCCTGTGACGTTGGCCAGCAGTTCCAGTGAGAGATATGGCGGGTGGGGGGTCCGAGATCCTAAGGGTGAGTCGCCCTGTAACCCTTCCCATGTATTCCCTAAACCGCTCCAGGGGGAACGCTGCGAACAAATCACACAGAAGGGAGTTCCACATGTCATAAGAGGTGCAATCGGGGGCAGGGAAGATTCCCAGTTCTGGTAGTTCCCGGTAAAGGTCGAGAACTGCGGGAGCGATGGTGGAGATGGTGGTGGTTTTATGGGTGGTGGGCTTCTTGGCCCATTGGAGAAAGAGTCCAGCCCTCCGGACAGCATGGATGGCCAGTAGCTGCTGGAGGATGGGGTGGTTGGAGGGGAGGGCAGCAGCTCACTTGAGCTCGGCAAGTTGGTCAGGGGAGTGGAAGAGGAGGTCCAGTAACTCAAGCTGAAGCTTGGGAGCGAGGGGGTGGAAGAAACAGGGGATGGACTCGGGGAGAGGGTCACCGTCAGGGTAGGTGGCGTCGACATTGCAGGTGAGGACTTGGGTCAGGAGGTAAGGCATGGGGACTGGGGAAGACAGTCTGGGGAAGGCAAAGGGGTATAAATAGGAGTTTCCTTTGTTTGTCCAGATTTAGCCTAGGGGTATGACTCCGTCAGCTGGGTTCCAAGTTGGATTCCAATTTGGATTGGACTGAGGGGGGGAGAATAGGTCCAAGACTGGGCCGTGGAATTAGAGGCATAGGTGGGGGCGACGATGGTAATTTGGACCCCGGTGTGGGATTGTTGGATTGGGAGGACAATCCCTCTCTTGGAGAGCAGGGATGTGAGATAGGCGACGAGGGCAAGAAACGAGACAATGATGACAGTGAAGAGATCAGTGATAGAGATCATGGTGGGTGATTAAAGATGTGGGAAGTCTTTTGGGTGACGCAGTTGGTACTCTTTGATCGATCTTTTGGTGTGGGAGAGGTTGGCTGTGGGTTCCCACGAATCTTCCGAAGGGGCGTAGCCTTTCCATGATACCAGGTATTCAGTTCATCTTCCCACCTTCCTGTGGTGTTTGATGGTTTCGATTTTGTACTCCACTTCTCCATCAACTAATTGAGGCGGTGGGGCGGGAAAACTCAGACCATGTTCTTTGGTTGTTACTGCTGGGGATAACTTCGAAGCGTGGAATACATCATGGATTCTCCAGGTGGAGGGGATTGCGATCTGGTAGCTTGGACAGCTGAGGACCTGGGTTATCTCAAAGGGGCCTATGCACTTAGGTGCCAGCTTTCGGTTCTTATATTTGATTCTGAGGTCCTTTGCTTCCAGCCAAACTTTTGTTCCCACCTTCCATCCTTTGAATCAGGAGGCGATTCGTTCTTGCATATCCTGTTGTGCTTTATGTTGTGCGGCTAAGGCTTCTTTGCAGGCCTCCTCGAGTAGCTTCGTGTGAGATTGAGTAAGGGGTGACATTGGTACTGGAATGGGTGGTGGAATTGTGAGAGAATTCGACTAAGGGGAGCATGGCTGCCCAGTCCTCGGGTTTGTTCCCACAAAAAAATTCTGAGATAGGTTTCCTGGTTCACATGCTCTGTTTCCCTGTCAGTCTGGGGGTGATAGGCAGTAGAGAGGGCAACATTGTATTGGAGTAGGTGGGCAAGTTCCTTGGCGAAGGCGGATGCAAAGTGGGATCCCCTGTCGGAGATACACTAATGGTATTCAAGTTTGGCAAAGTTGAGGCTGTAGCTGTGAAACTCACACTGCCACATGTCTGCAGCACTGCATAATTCAATCGGAGATTGAAATCAATGTCTCCCATCTGTTGCCTCAGACACTCTCCTCGCCTTCGAGCTCTGGCTTTATATCCAATGGCAACCCCTAAGGCTCAACTTCAGCCTAACCATGGCAAGGGCAGGTCCAGTGAACTCCCACCTCCCCATCCTTCCCAACCAAATCACCAATCTCAAGGTTCAATGCATAAGGGCAAGGGAAGGGCTATTCCGGCTACTAGGGGTGGCAAGACCCAGTTCGTGAATCACCCGCCAGTTGAAATCTCCCCTCCAGAGATGCCTTCTCATGACTCTGTCAAGTGGGAACCATATCCATATCTCACAGATCAACTTCTTGATTGGCTGTGGGCTAATTCAGGCGATCGTGCGATCCTCTTCAATGAGAAACCACAGGGCGCTCAGGATGGACACTCTGCAACCGATGGTACTGGCCAACGAAGGAACAAGAAGGCTATAAGAGCTGTCATTGTGCTATTGCTCTTTGCCAAGGATACTATCTACAGTGCAGGATATGCTGCCAATCCAGACAAGTTTGCGGCAGCAGTAGGCAGCTGCCTCGAAATGTATCACTCATTTCCCTGTTGTTCGAGTTGTGGAGGTACTAACAAATCTTCAGTGATATTTACCAGACTAAAAAAGTGCTACCGTCAATATTCCTTGATGCTGAAGGGGACTGGCCAAGGCATCGCACCTGGTGATGCTAGATACAATAATATCCTGGGTAGGTTGTGTTTATCTATGACTCAGTATATCTCTGAGCCAGAGTCGTAGAGAAAGTTACAACCGAATTCCCTCACTGGCATTCTTGTGATCGTATGTGGTGAGGCAATGTCACGTATGATGCTCAGCAATTCAATAGTGCATCTGGAGTTGATCGTGAACAAGACTTTCTTTCGATCATCAACTGTAGTGGATCTACAAGTATGGCTGCCACACAGCCTCCAAGTTATCAGCCCCCCTCGCAGTTGACTCAGAGGACGACAACAATGTATCCAGGGCTCTCACTGGCGAACAGGATGATGAAAATATGGAAGATAGTTCTGGTGTTTTACTTGACAATGAGGGACCGCTCGCTGGTGATAATCAAGATCATTGAAATCCGAGTCTACAATCCATATATGAGGAAGAAGAGACGTCTGTGGACGAGCAACCCTCACATTCTTACGAGATCATGAATAGGGAGCAAGCTGTGGTGGACGCTGCATTAGGATTCAGAATGTTTGATGACGACAATGACATCGCACCACAACTCCCTCAGGCTACGGTTGATCTATGTCGCTCATCTCTCCAAAGTCAAACGGTATGTTATGAGCTTTGTGCTGTACTTGAATTAATTTTTTTTTCGCAGATGCAAGACATATTTGGAATGTTCCCTCAGGCTAGGTCTTCCATGACCTCCAAGTCTCGTACTGCATCATGGGATGCCACTAGTCCTGGAAGTGGCCGCGCTGCAGTCCATTTGTCTCCATACTCTCGACCACCGCCCTCCATCCAATCCTCCAGCTCGTCATCCTCTACCTCTAAGTTATCCAGCATGGGACGTCGTACACACTCTGTTACCTCCAACACCAGTACATCTAAAGGGAAAACTACCATTTCTCAGATGCAAGCCGAACATGCAAGCCGCATGGACGCACTGAATAACAGCACTATGGAACATCATTTCCACACTTCTGCCCTCCGGAATGAACGTAAGGTAGCAAAAATCCAGGTCCACATGCATGATAAGGAGATTGCTCACCTGGAGGTCGAGAATGAAAGGGATCACACCGAAGCTGAGAAAATCCATCAGCGAATGATGGAAAGCAAGCGGATGGACATTGAGGTCCTCTGAGAAGAGGCAAAACTCATGACTTTGAAGGTCCAGCTAGCACAGATTGGTGTAACTGGTGGTAGCCAGGGTGGCCACAAAACCTTTCCAGCGGCTGGTGACTCTGCTGCTCCATCCACTATGTAATTGCCCTTCTCATTGTCCATCTTGCCAGTGTATGGATCTACATGTTTGTTCTCTCCTTATTACTTGTCCACAAACCTACTCATCCCTGTTTTATTTTGAAGTCTTGCCTCAGACTCTGGTAATGTTGTTGTACTCCGTGTACAATGCTGCATGAAATATACACGATTTTGATGTGATTCCTATTTTTTGTTGGCAATGTGCTCACTACTACAATAACCTTTGCTCATCTAACAGCCGTTCCATCAAGTAGGTGCGAAACTGTTGTCCTTCCCCTCCAGCCTCTTCCAGAATTGCAAGATGGTCATCTGGTTCCCACCAATCCACTGCCTCCCTCCGAGCCCATGCTGTGGATCCTGCTCCCAGTTCATCACTTCTCAGATCCTTGAAATGTACTACCATGTTGTGTAGAATCATGCAACAGATGATCCAATACATGGCGAAATGTAAGTCGTTATTGGTTTTGATTTGGAGACGAAGTTCACGGAGTGATTGGAAACAACCCTTTAGTTGCCGCAAATGCATGCTCCACTCTCACACGAACCTGTTACCCCAATGGTCAGTGGAAATGCTTCAAATGTGATGTATGTACTTTTGACAGATAACAGTTATAAAGATTTTCCCGGCACGTTAGGTTTCTGTTCCTGGGTTTCTTGAATGGTACAGCGCACCACCGGCGGGATGGGTATGCTGAATTGGCCCAAATCCAATGACCGTCAGGAATGGCTGTCCCACCACTTCATGCAATATTCGTGCTGTTAACGCGATAGCGCAACGCAATGTCCACTATTAGGAAGGCGAAGGCGTATCCTACACTTCGGATCGCGTGGAGGATGATGAACGCGATTAAGGCCCGTCCAGGGTCTCGGGATGAAGCCACTATGGGTCTCGCTTCGAAAGCGGCGGAGTAAGTTGCGCAATAGATTGCGTAGATCTAACTAGAGTACATGAGCGCTGATAGTGGCGCTTTTATACATAACTAAGAAGGGGATGGGAAACTACTACCAATGTAAGGAGAATTGGCAGGGGGAGGTGGAGCGTCCAAGAAAGTACTAACTACAAGCTCCATCCGGAGGCGATGCGAGCGGAGATGAAGAGATAAGAGAGAAGACATACTGCGGACTGCGGAGGGCAGTGGGCGCTTCTAAAGAGTCCGTATTGCGGTGTACAAGATAAGATCAGATCGGGGACAAGAAAAGGAAAGGGAGGCGATGCAAAGGAAAAGTAGGTACCCAGCTACTCCGTGGTTGGGCTTCCCACGTTCGAATCCCCCATTGGATACACCAGGTACATGTCCCGGTCCAGGGTGCTGAGGAGGCCCGCTTCTACGAACGCTTCAGTAGTGCGGTCGATGCTTCGGTGTAACTCAGCATAGCGAGCCTCAAGCTCGTCCCAGCCCGTAACACCGAGGATTTGACCCATTCGACACGATTTTGAGTTGGAATGCTCAATGGAGGGACCAGACTGTGCGCAGCTGGTGCAACGCGGACAGCAACCATCTTCAGTTCCAAACACCATGTCAAGATATCCGCGAGGAGCTAGAATGTTGGTTAGATCAGTCAACAGAGTGCTAGTAAATGTGACTAACCAGAGAAGCCATATCCAACTTATTGTCGGGCCAGTAACCTGGATAATATACATGAAATTCACAGCCGCTGTCACGGTGGCACATGACTTGCGACTTATCATGCTTGAATGTTGCACCATGTTCCATTGCTTCCACGACGGAGGTAACAAGTGACTCTGTAATAGATACTTTGAGGTTGCAAGATTTGATTGGAAACGGATTTTGCAATGCGTGAGAAGCCCAGCAGTCTTGCTTTGCCTCCTTGAGAAGGTTCTTCCAGGAAGGCAGGTAGTGTGCAAGTGTATCCAGGGTGGGCTGGAGCATCCTTGGACTTTTTAGAGTTCCTTGGTGCTCGAGGACAAGGAGTTGTCTGGGATTCATTAGAAAGGGGCGGATGACCAGTGTGTGAGTCTGCTCCAACATCACCAACAATACCTTCCCTTATAATTGCGAGTTGATCAGGATGGGGGACTGAAGGACGTCGATTGATCTGATGATGACGCTCAAGAACATCGATAACTTCACCGTGAGTGGCACACTGAGTAATCATGAGTGATAGTTCTAAAGCGCATACGTACTTACTTCAGGTTGTCCATTGTCCGGGGTGTGAAGAACTCGTAGGGCTACATCTTCTTCTTCGTTGCGAGAGAATGTAAAATCATCTTCCAGAGCAAGCGGCACATGGTGGACTGGGCTACGCTGGTAGGATTCGCGAGAAAAACCTAGGAATGGTGAGCAAAGGGATCAGAGTCGCAGATGACACTACCTGGATGAGTGGATTCTCGTCGATTCGTTGCGCCCCAGTCGTCCATTTCGTTTCTGTTGCTGACATCTTCATCGGTGAACGATTCTGACCCATCTTTGTTGCCAGTTCCAGATGATTCATTCCCCTCGGTCTGAACTTCTTCATCGTGACTATATCTAGAGACTGAATTCTGAGGAACACGATCGTTCACAAGAGCAGGGTCGATCTGGTCATCCGTGATCCCCATATGGAATTGCCAAGGAATGGAGTGATGGTTAGCCTGGAGGTTCTGCGGAGGTTCCGTCTCCATGACGTTGAGCAGCCATGGAGACGATTTGTTGTAGGATTATCGATTTGCACCATGCATGAATTTCGCATCCATTTCTATGACCAGTCTGGCAGCACCATTTCTCCTCCTTTCAGCATCCACAAAAATCCCAGCTTCTTCATTTGTGTCCTTTCTGCAGTCTCATTCGGCTGTCGCAGCTGTATCGGGTTTGATCTAACCATGGAAATCAGGCCCATCTCTGCTCATATTCACAGCTTGCTCTCAGTTACCAGTAACGAAACATCCACGTATCCCCTTCTCCTTCCCAAGCCTGAACCATCTCTGTCTGTCCCCCCCACTTTCTCTGACAATACCTGCTCTTCTCTTCCCGAGTCCAGCTCACCCCTTCAAGATGATCGTCCCGCAATTGGGAGGATGCTAGTTGGGGAGGATTGGTACAAGCTCATCGATGTTCTATTTTCAAGCCCCAGTTTTCTAGGAAGAGGGACTATCTGTTATCTTGCATGAAAAGACGGCACATACTATGTTATCAAGGACTACTGGGTTCGTGTTTCAGACTCTCGTGACGTCCTCAATGAAGTCACCATCATGGACCACTTGTGCCATATCGACGGGGTACCCAAACTTCATGCTTATTCCTTCGTCACCGTGGACTCCAAGACAGACTGTACTGAACGGTACAGAGTGGAGAAATGGCACAAGAACATGAAGTTTCGACAAATCCATTTGTGTCTGGTCATGACCCCACATGCCAGACCGATAACAATGTTTCAGACCAAAAAAGAGTTGGTCTCCTCGTTCAGAGACATTCTCTGAGGTGGGTGGCATATATCCAACTTATCCTCAATGTAGACTAATGACTTCTTTCCGCTGAATGATAGTCCTAGAACAGGCTGCGAAGCTGAACATCCTCCATAGGGACTGTAGCCTAAACAATACAATGATAGAGGATTTAGATGTTGGTTCTTGCGGCCTCCTCCTTGACTGGGAATTCGGTATCAAGGTCAACAGTGAGCATTGCTACAATGTGGGTGGTACTGTAAGTTGACCACAATGCTCATATCGGTAAACCAACTCACCATGTTGGCTACTCAGGGAACTGTGCCATATTTGTTGGTGAATCTTCTCGATCAAGTCGCAACTATTTTGAGTCAGATATTGACTTCGCGATCGCCTCGCAAATCTGCTTCCAGCAGTCACGTTTTCAGTGACAATGTGCTTCTGACTCATACTTACGCAGATGATATCAAATCCCTCTTTTACATGTTCACTTTGATGATGATCAAGTACGACAGTCTGCTCGGTTGTGAGTGCTGGAATATTGATATAGAAAATACAATCATCAGCCCTTGGCACAACAACTGCAATGACACTGCAACACCTCTTACCATCACTCGTGACGTGAAGTTGTCATTCCTCCTTATGGAGAACCGCAACAGGGAGTTCCATGAGCAGGTCTCCCCCTATTTTCGCGACCTGCTGTCACTGACAGATGAATGGTGGGGGGTTGTGGCGAAGAATATGAATTCACTGAAGAGTAATCCTGTCACATTTCAAGATGTCTTACCTATCTTTGATCGCTTCTTAGCTCAAATGCCTACCGAGAGACCAGCAGAGATGATGAACGCAGTGCAGGGAATACGAACCAATTATGCGAGATTAGAACCAATCCCCTTCCCCGACGTACTGGAGAAACAGGTGTCAGATGCTTCATTGACTCAGTCAAAGAAGCAGCTTTCCGAAAACATTAGGAGCATGGGCAATCCGCCATTACCGAGAAAGTGTTTCAAGCATGCGTAACATAAACTATAAATTTCATCTCTGTAGTTATGTAAATACAGTGACTCAATTGCACCACACCGTACTTTGAAAAATTTCCCTACGATGCCTTGAGTCCGACTGCATCCTGTGTTATAGGATCATGCCATCAAGCAGGATGCTCGCCATGTGGATTCTTCTGCCTTCTCACCTCATCCTCCCTACTTGGTTTTGACGATGGCGGCCCTGACTATGTCCCCAAAGAAGAAGGGTAGCAAGTCGAAGAAACGTCATGCCAATGCCAATGGGGGCTCTGCGTCTTCTCAGAAATGTCCCAAGGATACCCCTCACATCACTCATGAGACTTCGGCGAGCCAATTCAATGAAGCTTCAGCACGTTGCCGTTCAAACAGGTCTGGTGCGGGATCTGGTGGACGGGTTACCCAACTAGAGAGGATTGGAGAAGCCCTCGAACCACGTACTAGGAAGTCTCACATTGGAACGGACCTTCCAGATGACGCTATTCAAAACCCCCTCGCTCCGGAGAGGCGCCAAAAGCGAGGACGAAGTTCAGGGAAGAAGCAGGTAAGTCTCGTCTTCAAGTCCTTCAACAAGAAAACAACTGACAGTGAGCAATAGTTTCCACCACCACCACCATACGTACCTCCTGTCACAACTGTGGACACATCAGGCCTGCCCTTGCCTGTATTCCACCAGCACACTGCGGATTCCCAGCGTTTTGGTTTTCACGTTCCTCCGACCAATTCTCAGCTCCCCCCTGGTGTTGTCTCGGGTGGTGGGCCTAACAATGTCGACATTCCTTGGAGTCAGAGTTCTCTGATGTCACACCAAACAGACTCACAAAATTCGACACCCAGCAATGAAGCACGTTCTTTGCAGGCGCCCAGTCCCCTCTTCAGACAACCATCCATGCTCAACATCTTGGAGACAGGACCTCCACGGAACCTCGTCAACATTCCTTGGTGTCAGAGTTCTCAAATATCACGCTGTGCTGACTTGCAAAATTCAATGTCTGGCAATGAAGCACGTTCTTTGCTGGCGCCCCGTCCCCTCTCCAGACAGCCATCCATGCTCGAGGAAGACGAGATACGCTTTCGTGTCCATAGTCTTTCCCAAGCATTTGGCTGGCTGGAAAATTTCCTTCGTGTACTCGCCAATCACCTTGGGACTCTGCCAGGTGATTTCGTCAAATGTTGCAGCAGCTTCATCAACAAGGATAAGATCTGGCCTTCATTGATATGCTCCTGATGATCCCAGCATACATCTGTTACTCCAATCGGACATCCATTGGTGTCTAGGATTATCTCAAGCTACGCTGGGGATAAGTGCATTGACAGCGCTTGTGATCACATTAAAGAAGCAGGCGACACACCTTTCGGTGGTCACAGTGAGTGTCTCCCCTTCTGTGGCTCCTGGGGTTGAAGACGGCATGTTAGAGGTGCCATTGAAAGGCCATTGCCAGCGTTTCCTGATGGGATCATAGAGCTGCCAGTCATGGTATTGAGAGGGCAAGTGGCTAGCCTGGATGTGGATATCTTGCGGTAAGAGTACGGCGTGGATATCTTCCGGGATATGTTGCCACGATACGGTGAATGACTCGGGTTTTAGCGACAGGATGGCCTGAACCTGTGTGGTGAAGCTTCGGAAAATGACACCTATTGTGTATCCAGGTGCAGGACCAGCAATGGAGATGGGGGTAGGGTTGTGTTCATAGATCACAGATCCTTCAAGTTTGCTGGTGGTAAGTGAATCCATAGGAGGAACTTTTCGTCCATTGCGCGGGAGAAGGTAGGACCCAAAGGGCCTGCATATGACATCTATCATCGAACACTTAACCTTTGAGGTTCGCAGTGGCATACTACCTGTTGGAGACTGTGTGCCACTCATGCGCTGACATGTTTACCTGCGCATGGACCACAATGCTATTAATAGAATAGAACCAATACTAGTAGTGCCCTAGTGAGA
>JBBPTU010001834.1:0-10236 GCA_038094295.1 Tylopilus aff. beelii
GTCAGATTCAAAGAAATGAGTGGCCTTGAGCCACTTGTGCGAGCCATAATGCAGTTTCCTTTAATGGTATCTCAAGTGTGATAAGCGCTGTATAAGTACGTTTAAGGGCACGTACATTTTGCTGATGTGGATCCCGTGCCTCAGACTGCCTCTTGACATCCTGTCTGCCAATGCTAATCCCCTTGAATTGCATATCTAGACCGTCGAAACACTTGACAGGGACATCTTCTCACCATTTCTTAAAGTCAAAAAGGGTCACTCTTTGTGATACTTGACCTGGATGAAATCCGAGCCGGCAGAGCCTGAGTCTGGGTCGAGAGACAAATTACCACGTCGATGGCTTTCTACTACTGTAAGTATCCTATCCTAAAACCCATTTCAAGTGACGCTATCCCAAACGATGGTCGTATCAGGTGGAACAAATAGCGGTGCAAGTCAACCACACAAGCATATTCAGTTTATTGAAGTTGCCAGTGCCAGTGGGAATGATGGCCCACCCATCGAAGGGGTTGCTAGGAAAACAAACCTTGAAGTATCCAGTAATTGGGTTTGCCTGGGGTGATTACAAAAAACTGAGGAAGTTGTATTTAGGGAAACCTTTTGCGATTTCTTCGCTACCTTATGCCAACCACGTGTTCCGCCTTCCACCACTCTCCGGCAACCTTTCCGTGGAGGAATTGACCCCAAAGCTCTTTTCTGTCGCTTCTCGACCCGGTCATATCATCCATACGACACGATCCCGATTACCCCTCTGGTTCCCCCTCTTACAACATCATCCTTACCTTGGAACATATGCATCTGATACCCCGACACCGCGAAGCTTACAAGATCGAAGAGACGCAACAAATGGTCAGTGTAAATTCACTTGGATTCTCAGGTATGCTACTTGCGAAGAGCGGGTCAGAACTAGAGGCTATGAAGGAAGAGGGCTTTGGTAAAATCCTCCGGGGTGGTAGAGAGTGTGCATGACTTGCAGGTCGCTGGCACGTCGCCCGAAGAATCAGAGAGTTAGCATGCCAAATAGAAGATATGGCTATATTTGTATTACCCGGCACCTGATACGTTGTCGGTTAACGACATAGTCCCTTCACCCCCCATAAAGACTCGGGGTCGAGGGACTCAAGCTAGGAAACAAGGACGTGAGCCGTGGGACATTCTAGTAGCATGCTTCCGTGTACCAGTTGGAGGAATCCTTCCTCTCGGATGGCTTGACTTACGAGGTTTTCCAATTCAATTCAAGAGAGTTCGTATGTGAAACGGTTCATCGCCATTGGCCAGGCGAAAGCTGTCTGGGAGAGGGAATTACTGTCTGTTGGCGCCGAGCTCACGTGGATCGGTGAGGACGTCAAAGGTGCTGCGACGTTCAGGCAGATCGAGGGCGAGGAATCGCGTATCTCGCAGGTCGCCGAGGCGCTAGTGAAGAGCGAATGGGTTCACCTTGCATGCCACGGCCTCCCGAATCGGACAGAGCCATTCAAGTCTGCGTTCGCACTCCGAGACGGACATTTCATGATCGAGCAAATCATCCGTTGCGAGTTGGATAACCCTGAATTTGCGTACCTCTCTGCATGTCGGACCACAGTGGGAGACGAGGAGAGCCCTGACGAGTCGATCCACCTCGCTTTGGCAATGCAGTACATCGGATTTCGATCTGTTATTGGAACGATGTGGTCTGTGGATGACTCAGTCACGAACGCGATCACGTCTAGGTTCTATAAGCACATCCTGGACCCGGAATCTGGTCGTCTGGACTATACACGGGCCGCTTTTGCGCTCAACGAGACGATGAGAACGATGTCGAGTTCTGAGATAACGCTTGCTCAACGTGTTCTATATATTCACCTTGGTGCTTAGCGCGCTATTCAACAAGTCCTTGTCCGAATTCCTTGCTTCTTATGGGGTTATTTACTCTTGATCATTTGGAAGGATGACCTGATAGTTTTCCGATACATACACTGTCGACCTGCCTCCGTATAGACGTACTAAGATTTCAGTTCCGCGATCGATAGGAGCACCAAGCCCTGGCATACGGTCAAAGCTACTGTATCCATATTTCATCGCATGTCCGCCCACACGACCCACGCTCTCCATCTAGGCATGCACCAACCAGCAGGAGAGTAGCTGGAGACACTTGATCCTCTGTGAGCTTCAAGTTTGAGTCATGTGTCGATGCGGTCCCTCTGGGTGATCGAATAGTGCATGCTGTCGCTCCTCCACGTCGCAGTGCCGCCTCTGGAGAGTTGAGGATCGCCAGCTCATCGATGCGCCTTGGTCGTGAACTATGCCACAGCGATAAGAAAACCAAGGTAGGACTGGTGGACGTACCGCTCGATTACTATGGCCCATGCCCCACATGTGCTGCATGCGGAACGAAAAGGCCGTGGGTCTAGTCGCGTCACGGTCCAAGAACGCTACGCTCACTAGAGGGCTACCGCGGCCCAGTGTGCTGTTGAGCCGTGTGCCTTTCAAAGTCCGCCGTCTTAGCAATACCCTATACTATGGAAAGCCGGACGTTCGCGCCCTAATTTCCAATCTATGCTTCTCGAAATCAGACCAAAGAAGGTAAACGTCAGTGTGGGACACCGAACACCGAGTTAGCAATGCCTGAATTGTGCTATTCAGAAATCAACTGCGTAGATTACAAAGTACGCATACCAAAAATCACCGCCACAGTACAAAGTGTATTTACCAAATCGTAGATGCAATGGGAAAGAAGATACCATAAACCATTATCAACCTCATCTTCCTCATCCTCTTCGTCCGATGAAAAGGCATCAACACATACTGCTGGCCCAGTGTCAAGGAGAACATCAGGTTCATCTTCATGGTCGAGAGCATCCAGACGAGACAAGTGTTCCGGTTCTGAGAAAGGGCGAATGATAGAATTCAAGGCAATGACATACTCACGAAGCCCCAAACCGTTCGCAACACCACCCAGATATCCCTCGATCTCAGGGAGATCATTTAAGCCTGGGAGAAGCGAGAATTGACCATCGTCTTGCGGCGGATCCTGCAGGGTACCAAGAATAGGTTGCAACCCTTCACACAGCCTCACAAGGTCCAAAAGAGCGCAGTAAATAGGCCAAATAGAGTTGCATTCAACAACCGGGCAACCTAATTCAGCATAGCATGAGGCAATAAAATTATTAAGAACAGGTCGAACTAGGTTGAATGCGGGGTGATCATTATTGATGTATTGCTGGTGGACATAATCAATAGTCTCGGATGAAACTGTTATCGGGTGAAAGCTTGTTGAGCAGTCCGGACTTGGATGAGTGAAATAGATCAAACATACCTTAAAGTCAAGTGCTCCGTAGTCTCTGCACAGCGATGGATAAGTTCTGGGATACCATGAGGTAGGATCTTGGTATTCTTAAGCAATGGAAACAAGAGCATTGCATGGAACTCACCTTCTTTTTATCACGGCGCTTTCGAGTATTGTTGACACGCTGTAACGGTTCTTAGGAACGTACAAAGACTGAGTCGAGACGTCGCGAGCAGAGCCCGTCGACAAGAAGGATAAGGGCGTGAGTGGAACCCGTCGTGACCATGCAATCTCAGGCATGATGTTCTTCTTCGTTCTCATCCACCTATGCTGGACAAAGTCTTCTAAGGATGGGTCATGCATTCGACGCAGAAGAGTCTGTGCATTGGCAATGCCAATATTCTCCGTACCGGGATCGCTCTGGGTGATCATAGGGATAACTGGAAGTGAGCAGGACAGGAACTTAGTAATTGTATAGATTGATGAACATGTTTGGTGAGCCATCCCCACCTTGAGTAACACATCCCTCTTGAAATTTGTTGTCACTACTCTCTAATTATTCGCAAGGATGAAGAGCAGTAAATTCTATTAATTCCTCACCCCAGTGTGCACCTCAAAGCGTTTGATGAGCTTGTACAAACATTCTGCTCCTTGGAACGTATGTAAGATTTCTTTACTCTTCTCGATACTGAGACATCAACATAGCTCAATTTGGTCGCAGATTTGTGCACTTGAAAATGCTAGCTTGCATTGGATGCCTTTTAGCTGATATTTTGGTTCTTTGTCTTTGATTGCGAGATCACCTATGGCTGACACTAGACTTGTTTCGAGGACTTTCACAAGATCTTTCAAGCGATGTGGTAACTTGACCGGGAACTGTTTGGCCGCGTGATTTTATTTACCATGCAAACTCGAAATACTTTTGGTGTTCACCCAGGCCATTTGGCACTGCTTCAGGGGCGTTAGAGAGTAGGGTGTAGGGCGTGGCACTGTGGGGAAGGGCTAACAGATGTGGAAAGTATCATTGACGTAGTAGGAACAAGGAGACTAACATTGGATTTCTGCAGCTCAGGGGTTATATGGCTTATATAAGCGTCACGCGCTGGTGGTGGGCGTTGCCCACCCCCATGTACATCTCTGATTACCAAGGTAAGTAGGCTCCTCAGTAGCAAGAACGAATCTGATTTCTCGCAGGGACCACAATACAGTTGACAGACCCGCATATTCTCACCCGTCCGTAAGCTTCCATCTACTCCAACTAAATTTACTCACAGTTTTCAGTGATGTTGGTGCCGGAAAATGCCTGTTCGGCGATGGGAATTTCAAGCAAGTCGGAGTGGAGCTCTTCGAGGAGAGGAAACTGTGAGCAGTGAAGAAGGTGACATATCGGACTGACTCGGATGTAGCACTGCTCTCCCCAGCGTGTTCTTGGACTAAACATCTGCAATTTCAAGTTGGCACGTACACTTTGTACTTTACAGTTCTGATGTGGTGCTACTCTCTCCGTGTTCTTGGACTAGACATCTACGATTTTGTACATACGCTTTGTACTCTACAGTTCTTGGATCAGTGATTCTTGGGGTGTATACATTGTATTCAAATTCTGAATGGTGCAATTTAGGCATTGTTAACTCGGTGTTCGGTGTCCCATACCGACGTTTACCTTCTTTGGTCTGATTTCGAGAAGCGTAGATTGGAAATTAGGGCGCGAACGTCCGGCTTTCCATACTATACACCGCCTTAGCGCATCTTCAGAACTTCAACGCTCCAAGGACTCCCTCAGTGTAGTCCCATAAACTTTAAGCTCAAAGTCTCGGCACCTCTTCAAGGCCCGTGTCGAATTTAACCATCTCTTTCCGCTCTTCCATCAAGCCCTCATGAACCCAACTGTCTCGTCAACCCCCCCACTCCATCCTATGCGTTGCCATAACGTTCAATGATGCCCCAATATTTTCGGCATGAGTCGCGTGTTACCAGCATGTGTGGCGTATCTGCCCTTCTAACTCAAAGCAGTCACTCAGTGAACTTTTGGTCGACTACTTTCGCGTTGCCCTTTTCGTTCTTGGAATGTCAATCGCTCGATTCCACCACCGTGTCTAGTGATCAGTTCCACCTCCCATTCGTCACCCACGCACAGAGAGTCCCACGTTCTTGGTGAGCTTGTCACGTCGCCACACCATCAGGGTAGCAATCTTCGATCCCCACCATCTTCCTGGAATCATCCTTCGGATCAACGAAGAAATCCTTTCTCTATTCGTCTCGCATGCCGTCAGTCCGGTTGACGGTAGGCTTTGCCTCGCTGTATCCGACATCGTTGTACTTATGGCAGACCTTCCTTTTTGCCAGACCGCCCAGATGTTGTTTATGGCTCACGGGGAGGGGTTGGTACGATGTGGTGGAGCTGTCCTCAGCGACAGAATATCGTCTTGCGTGGGGATGCACAAGGATGTATGCGGAGTGACGAGAGAGGGGGGCCGGATTGTCGTGAGGCTGCGCGTGTTGCACCAAGATGTCTGACCATTTGGTGCCGCTCAGTGAGTGGCTTCCGTTGACGCGTGTCTCAAGCACCTCACTCTAAGACAGAATTCTTCCAATGGACGGGGCGGTCAAGCGTCAATTGCAGAAGGTGGGATAGCCGCGTGGTCAGTCCTTCCCCTCTCTTGTCGGCCCGCGTCGCACGGGACTCGGGATAATAAAACCAATCCCTGTGCTATAGGACTTTGGACGCCTACGAGAGATAGTGGCACATCTCCAGGAAGATGTACATACACCCCTGTTTGGTCGCATTCACCACGCATTTACACACCAAGCCACACGAGCTCCCGTTGGAAAGGGGAAGGGGGGACTATGGCTGACTACCCCGACCTGCGACAGTGCCTCTGCTGGGCTCTACACCGCGCCTATGCTACGACCCACTCCGGCAACCTCCGACGACCCCGTGACCTCGCCTCACTGCCACGCCCCAAGACCTCCAGCTCTCCAGCCCCGGCCTCTCTCCCCTCACTGCCACACCGTTCGCGCCACCTACACGCGAAGCACTCCCATGGTTCGTTCATCCCGTGATCGGATCACTTCTTCATTGACTAGCGTTCAATCGTAAACGAAGAGGATGCGCGTGCAGCCCGGAAAACGAGATTGAAATAGGTTCACGGCGAATGGGACGTTTTGATAGGTAATTAGGTCGTCCATATTGCCTTTCTTCCGACAATTCACCCCATCATACCTATGTTGTAGGACCAATATATCGTGTTCATTTTACCATCACGCGCCCGGTGGCAAAGGTGATGGAATGAAAAAGAATGGACGGCGGACTCCGACATGGGATAATAATATAGCCATGTGTGTAGAGTCCGAGGTATCACCGTGTCTTCCTCGACCCACGCGCACGGTATTCCGCAGTTGTCGCGAACCTTCACGTCAATCTAACCTCGATGAGCCAAAAGGTAGATGTTCCTCTCCGTTTGCGTGTGGAATGCTGGAAATAACCGCGTATGCAGGGTTGACAAGTATATTCATACGCATTTCAGTCTTGTCTCGTCACATGGATGTAAGAGGTACCCTATCATCCTCTTCGTGTGAGACTTGAAAATTAATTCGGATTCACTTGCCAGTCGATCGACCACTTTCGCAAGCGCAATCTCTTACCGACCAGTTCGATAGAGAGGGAGAGTTCACGAAGAGAGACATCGATTCTGCAATACGACTTGATTACGAAGCACTAGAACTATGCCCACCCGGTCACTACATACGATCTCGGTCATAGTCCTATCTTTCAAACCATCTCTCTACTCGGTACATGCAGTTCGGAGAATTGGGGATATCGATGTGATATCTGTGAGCACTATGGTCGCCGATTGTATACGCAACGTAGCATGTCCGAGTAGGCGGCCGCTCGGAATTCGAATAGTCATGTTTTCACTTGGCCCGTACGCAGTCACTTTCAACGCGATTGTAAATTCGAATCAGTCGCTCGGCTCGCCAGGTCTCTGGTATGAACCAGTGTCGCGATGGCTGGAAGGTAATCAAAACCGGCGACCACCTTCCAACCGAGTGCGTCTGTCATCTCTAAGCCGTCCCGCTGCAGTTCGACGCAATCCTGCACCTGACGAGCGGGATTAGAAGCGATTTTATGATCACCAGAAAGCGCTCGGTGGCAGCAAAATGAAACGAAATGAACGGCAGACTCCGACAGAGGATGATAATATGACCATTGTACAGCCTGCAGCTGCGGGTATCGTCGCCTCGACCTCCAAGCCCTCTACCCACACATGCACCCTACCCTTGTCGTGAACCTTGAAATGCGTGTATAATCACCTTGACTTTCGAGTCCTCGACGCGTGCACGGCATCCCACAGCTGTCACGAGTCTTCGCGTCAATCCAACCTCGACGGGCCAACACTTCGTCTCGCTACTCGCTATGAGGAGTTCGGTGCACTTTCGGATCTTGATGAGGCTATTGCAGTTGGCCGAGAAGCTCTTACACTGCGCCAACAAGGCCACCCTGACCGTTCGTCGTCCCTGGACAACCTCGGAATTTGTCTCACCACTCGCTACGAGAGCTTTGGTGCAGTTTCTGATCTCGACGAGGCGATTTCCCTTGGCCGAGAAGCTCTTACATTACGCCCACGAGGCCACCATTCCTGCTGTATGTCCCTGAACAACCTTGGAGCTCATCTCTATACACGCTATGACAAGTTTGGTGCGGTGTCCGATCTCGACGAGGCAATTGCCCTCGGCAGAGAAGCTCTCACATTGCGTCCGCAAGGCCACCATTCCCGCTCGCTGTCCTTGAACGACCTTGCAGCTTATCTCTCCGAGTCCTATGAGAATTCCGGCGCGATTTCCACTCTGGACAAGGTCATTACCCTCGAACGAGAAGCGCTTACACTCCGCCCACAAGGCCACCCTCTTCGCCCGATATCTTTGATCAACATCCGAGTTTCTCTCTCCACCCATTATGATAAGTCGACCACGATATCAAATCTGAATGAGGCCATTACATTTGGCCAAGAAGCTCTCGCTTTGCAGACACAAGGCAACCCAGAACAATGGAAATCTTTATGGTATCTTACACATTGGCTCACTGGGCGATACAATATTAATACATCAGTAAGCTGCTTTGCACACTATTTCATATCTTACTCTCATTGTTACGATAGTCGGATGACCTGGAGGAGGCATTCCGTCTCTATGCTCAGTTCGCGGATGTGTCATATACAGTGTCTTCGGGTGATCTAGACGGCTGCCGAGCATGGATCCGTGTAGCTGAAATGTTCAAGCACTCGTCAACCCGTTTGGCATATGAAACATATCTTCGACTACTCGTCGAGCATCTCTCCCTTCTTCCCTCCTTGCCACAGCATCTCGTCGTCCTCAAAAAGCACACATCATCACTCACCGTTGATGCATTCTCAGCTTGTCTACGTAGTCATGCTACAGAACGTGGAGTTGAACTCCTCGAGCAAGGCCGAAGTGTATTCTGGAACCAGCTCACTCGTCTCCATCCACCCCTCGATGATGTGGTCGCATTGGGCCCCGCTGGAGAAACGTTGGCGAATAAATTCACTGATCTGACCATCCTTATCCGCAAGGCCCTCCATTCCGAGGACAAAGACCAACACGATCGTGTGTACCATCTCAATATCGAGATACAGAGTGTCGTCACTGCTATCCGCGAGTTGCCTGGTCTCTCCCGCTTCCTTCTTCCCTCGCTCTTCTCAGACCTTCGACATGCGGCTAGGGAAGGACCAGTCATCATCGTGAATGCAAGCCAATATGGTTGCGATGCGCTCATCGTCACCCACAATTGTGATCCAGTCCATTTTCCCCTGTTGATCACTATGGAGTACGTCAAAGTTCTATCGTCACGGTTCCTTGGATTACCTAGGCGAGGAAATACGAGGGATATCACATATATTGTCGGGGTAATTCTTCGCGAGCTCTGGGAAGACGTCGTCTCCCACGTCGTCAGTGCCCTCCAAGACATCCGTCCAATTGTATCCCGCCGGATCTGGTGGTGTCCTACTGTCGAGTTCTCCAACCTTCCTTTACATGCCGCCGGGCCATATCGGAGGGGCGAGAAGAATCTCCCCGATCTGTATATTTCCTCTTATACCCCTACCTTGAGTGCCCTCATTCGTGCCAGACGAACTCATACCTCTGAATCTGCAAGTGATGTGAAACGGTTCATCGCCATTGGCCAGGCGAAAGCAGTTGGGGAGAGGGAACTACTCTCTGTCGGCGCCGAACTCACAAGGATTTGCCAGGACGTCAAAGATGCTGCGACGTTCAAGCAGATCGAGGGTGAAGAGTCGCGTATCTCGCTGGTCGCCGAGGCGCTAGGGAAGAGCGAATGGGTTCATCTCGCATGCCATGGTCTCCCGAACCGGACAGAGCCATTCAAGTCCGCATTTGCTCTCCGGGACGGTCATTTCACGATCGAACAGATCATCCGTTGCGAGTTGGACAATCCCGAGTTCGCGTACCTTTCTGCGTGTCGGACCACGGTGGGGGACGAGGAGAGCCCTGACGAGTCGATCCACCTCGCTTCGGCGATGCAGTACCTCGGATTCAGATCTGTTATCGGGACGATGTGGTCTGTGGACGATTCCATCACGAACGCGATCACGTCTAGATTCTATAAGCACATCCTGGACCCGGAATCTGGTCGTCTAGATTATACGCGTGCCGCGTTTGCGCTCAACGAGACGATGAGAACGATGTCGAGTTCGGAGATAACGCTCGATCAACGTGTTCTTTATATTCACCTTGGTGCTTAGCGCGCTATTCAACAAGTCCTTGTCCGAATTCCTTGCTTCTTATGGGGTTATTTACTCTTGATCATTTTGGAAGGATGACCTGATAGTTTTCCGATACATACACTGTCGACCTGCCTCCGTATAGACGTACTAAGATTTCAGTTCCGCGATCGATAGGAGCACCAAGCCCTGGCATACGGTCAAAGCTACTGT
>JBBPTU010001835.1:0-10232 GCA_038094295.1 Tylopilus aff. beelii
ATTATGATCTATGCCATGTAATGCGTACATGCTGATCCACACAATCAGCTCATAGAACTCGACCCATCATCGCATAAGGGCTACGAAGAAAAGCATGCTGCACTACATATCATGGGCAACTGTACGATAGATGAGCAGAATCGTGACGGAATAACTATCCAGATGGACACTTAGCTGATAATCTGGAACTACAGCAGATGCAGTGGACCTAATTTTGAAGATGTTTTTTTGGGATGACATAGACCGCCGCGGGTGACAATTTATTGGAGTCGCTGGCGGGTGGGAGTCACGGATTGTAAGGCTTCGCTGCCACCTCAAAGGCGGGTCACTGTTTCCTGCCACTTTCACAGAGTTTCATATATGGCAAGGATACCGCATCCCACGAATCCACGAATTGAGCGATCAGCCACACCAACGTAACTTGCAAGACCGCGGCTTTCTTGTGTGTTCCCAGTATTTGTCTCCACTTCGAGCTTGTCATTAACTTCTGTTACATCAAGGCTATACGAGCGCTGTTCGCTAAATTGTGCCGCATCATCACAAGGACTCGGTGTCAGATCGGCAATCACGGCTTCGGGCTGCTAGTAGTGGTACCGTTTTTATCCACTTCGCTCGTTCCGCAAGGATTGGGGTATAAGGTACGTTCGGTGCAAAGCAATACATAGGTTTAGCCATCCACGACGGCCCATATATCAACACAGCGTTCTGCAGAATGAGAGCGGTATCCGCTTCATCAAAGTTCATCAGGCGAGTATGTACTTTAGCTTCGGGACACGAGATACGACCTCGGTGGCCGATCAGGTGAACACAGGTATTGCATGATGTTTTGCCGCTCGGCAAGATTAGATGATCATCCACAGAAAGCACGGGCTCGATTAGCGCTGATGGAACGTGCAATTGCTTTCTCACAGCTGTCCGAGATCATGATAAACAACTGTTGTACTCCCTGCGAAGATGCCGAGTTTAAATAAGAACACATGTAAACTTGAACCAATATCAGATACATGGATGCGTCGACGACCTTACAGCCTCTGAGTCGTAGTGATCCAGTTTCAGATCCAGCCACAACGAAAGCATGAGTCTATTCCCATATCATCATGATGGCTAACGAGAAGGGTACTTCGTGTGTGCGAGTCCAGAATGTCCTGGGAGTTGGTACACTGACAATGGATGATCCAGATCTGTTCACACCGGACGAGATACAGCTTGAACCCGTTATGGGTGATGTGCTGAACCACTTATAGCTCTCCACTAGCTTTCTTCGTCGTCTCCTCAGAATTCTCCAGTGTGATGGATGTACTGAGGGAGGTGATCCGCATATTGCTCAACCCCAATGGTGGAGACCTCCGGGCCGTCATCACATACGCAGCAGTCTCCTCCTTCCAGCCTCTGCCTTGCGCAACACGGAATAAAATCAGTAGTGTAGCAACTGTCTGTACTGGGCGTCAGAAAGAAGAAAGGCAATTTTTACAAACAACCCTCACCTGAATTTGGGTCAATGCCTGCAGTATTGCCTGCGAGACTGGAATTTTCAACACAAAACAGATGATGAATACGATGGAAACAGTAGAGTATAGTGCAGCAGATTCGATGATCATCGCAGCGCTCGACGTGTAAAATGTGCCGTGTTCTGGTCCCATCAGGGAAACGATACGATATCTGAAACTCAGCAAACGGAGAACGATTGCGGTCGTGAGTATGATGTTTAGGGCAAGGGATAGACTGAAATAGGGCAGGGTAAAATTGATGCCACGGCCGGGAGTGAATGGGCTTGAGGTTGAAACCTGGACGAGGAACGCTATTCCCAACGCTGCATTTTCGTGGTATCCGTCTGGTCGTTAACTCTCGGGTGTTCATGGTAGAAAAAATGTACAAACCAACAGAGCCTGCAAACATCAGGCAAGGGAAGATCATCAAGATCCAGAGGGGGACCCGACACGTTTGATAAATAACTTTAAAACGCCACACCTGACATCGTAGTGAGATATGAAGCAGAGTGTGTAGTTTGACGGTTACTCACGAATAAAGCATCACACAACCAGTTGGTCAGAACCAAAATTACATTTGCGACAGTGTCCACAGGACTGGAGAACATTGCATTCTCATACAAATTTGGGCCTCCAGGAATGTTACGATCGTCGATGAACACCATTTGGTTGAATGCGAACAGTGTACACATGTAGAGAGTGCCAAAGAGGAACAAGACGACAGTGTAAATCTGCCTGAGTAAGCGATTCTTGCGCCACACCCAATATTTCTCCCGCACGAGAAGACCAAATGTCAAGACGTAGAGTGGAATGGTGATCCCATAGGCGACCGCGCAGAGGAAAATGCCTTGAAGCCAATTCCTCTCAGAGAACAGGACCTGAGGAGTTTCATTCGGGACCCAGCTCGAGTTGTTCGACATGTTAGTGAGAGGTGCAAGCAGGATGAGGTGAGAAAGTGCGCCGATGCCCCGAGGTCCAACTGATAAGGGAGGAACTTGCGTATCAGATGCCGTAAACTTAATTTTACGTCCCACTGGCAGTGGCAAGTTGGTCAAAATGAAGTCCGGAGGTGATCGGCTATTAAAAGAGCCGCCATTATCTCCGCCGTTAGGGCAAGCTGTCATCACGTTCCATCAAGCCACAACTTGAAGGGACTGGTTTGACCTCTTGAATTATGGTGTAGCCCTCGCAGGTAGACTCATCGCGACGGCATGCAAAAGGCTGTAGTCCGCAGGCCAGCGCCACGGGCAGTATCATGATGCAGGGTTTGTAATCACTCGATGTACTGTAGTTAGTCATGTCCACTAACACACCATACAACATTAGTCAACTCTCTCTCAAGCAACTTCATGATCTCGAATGAACAAGCAACCGCCACATTTAAGATCAAATTCGAGACTGTTCCCTACAAGAGTTACCACCTTGGCGCTTACGAGACCATTTTGCGAAGAATGGCTTTATGCATAGCGTCGTACATTCGGTCGTCTGTCCAGTTCTTCAAGAGAATCTCGGATTGGCCATCAAAATGCCGTTTCGCGAGAACCATCCCACCCGGCCAAGCTCGCCATCATGCCTCCCCGATTCGCCTCTCTTTCGCTGACAACTTATCCAGATCTCGTTCATAACTCTCTGAAATCAAGGATGGTAGTACCAGACTGCTCAGATTAGTCTAGGCACATTATGCTAGTGCGTTTATCTACTTCCCTCGTACTTTAGCCCCCAAGAACTCTTCAGACACTATACTATCGCTTACCACGAGTTTCGCCCCCGAGTCCACAGGGAGTTTGGCAACTTCTAAAACTGCGTCTACTGCATTAATCCCTCGCCATATTTCAACACACACACAATGTATAACATATAGTCTACTTCTGCGAAGTTGAACAGAGTGATTCCATACGTTTTCATCGAGATAGAAAATTTGGTGTGACTCGAGCCAAAATCACGCTATGCCGTGAGAGCCGAAGCGGAGACTGAATCTATCCATTTAGGTGTTCCTCTTTCTTGCAGGCTGTGCCTAGCGGGATTTGAATTAGCAATGGGTGACAAGGAGCGCGACATTCTGTGACATTTGTGACTTGACAAACTCCCTGGGGAGGCCGATTCGGAGCTCGTGGTAAGCGATAGTAGAGGCTCAGCTACTGTGACGAGTTCCTACAGAAAATATTGAGCAAGTCCACGCAATGATTGTGAAGAGTCTCCGGCGAAGACATGTATGTATTTTTAGTTCAGGTCTGTACAGATGTCGAGAACACCATCATCAATAAGCTCGCGCACAAACCACGACCTCGGTAACCGATCACATAAGCACATGTTTATACTCGCTCCTGATTATTGGTCCAGGATTGTGACAGCACACTACTGGTGCATATCTGCCATTCCGACTTGTGCGCCCAGGAACAAGATGTTTTCGAGCTTACGTCTCATATAACGGTGAGCGCTGAGTGGAACAATCCAGAAGATGATGTTGATGAAAGACAGGAGTTGACCGAGGAGGACAGACTTTCATCGAGGGACAGTCATCCTTACCAGTGCGAGGGAGGGGCGACCAAAGAAGGGGCAAGGTAAGAAGACTTCAATGAGAACCAAACGGCTGAATGGAAATATTTACACCTCCAGTGTTCGCCGGAGGAAACCAAACCCAATCGTAATCGATGGTCGACATGATATATATTCGGTTGCGTTTCTCGCCGACGGGAAACACATCGTGGGTTATAGTGCTGACAGAAAGATTCAACGTTGGCATGTAAAGGACGGCATGAAAGCTGGGACAATGATGAATACGCAGGAATAGATCTACAGCATCGCAGTGGCGCAAGACGGGAGATGGATCGTGGCCGGGACGCGTTTCGGCTTTGTGGAGGTTTGGAATGCGGAGACCGATAAAAGGGTAACCAGATTCAAGGGACACGAGCGATGGGTGTTTTCTGTGGACGTGTCGCTAGACGGGACGAAGATTGCAACTGGATCGGAGGAAGAGACTGCCTGCGTATGGGCGACTATGCGGGCCCTTTAAACACGACTATGAAGTGGTTGCTGTCAAATTTTCGCCCACCGCGCACCTTGTCGCGACTGCTACATGGCTGCGCGACTCTGTTCGGGTGTACGACGTCGAAAACCGTAGCCTCGTCCTCGACGTTCAAATTAGAGTTGGCTCACCGAGCAACGGGGGCATCGCCTGGGCAAGCGATAATCGACTCTTTGCATTATCCCGGGACGGAAACGTCCATTGCGTCGATGTTTCAACTGGGTCGAAGCTCGCCGAATGGCCAATCCACAGTAATCAGAGTGTCAAGTGCATCACTCTAGCAGGCAATGGGGTGTTCATCGCAGCTTCTGCCGGGTCTACAGTATCATTTTAGGACGTGTTAACACGAAAGCAAGCTGGGTCAGTGGTCCAACACACTCATACCGTCTGCTCCATGACCATATCAGACGATTTCGATCTTGTGACCTGTGGAGAGAAGAGGATATCCCTTCACAGTCTTTACAACATGCTTCCTGTATACTACCTCGAGAAAGTAAGTTGTAATGCATAAATTGTAATGCATCTTGATGTCTGTCGGTCAAGTACGGGCTGCCCAAGTGCAAACTGTCATCTAACACATAGGATGAACTGAAACACGTCAAGGAGCCATATATACAACCCCCTGGATCTTGACGAGCCCAGAATGACTCCATTCTGCACCCAAGAGAATGTTTCGAGCGCGTCCAAAGCTACCATTACCTGCATTCCATTAATAATAGATGACTGTACAACGTTGCAGATGGTGAGCTTACCACTGCAAAGACTGCCAATCGAAACGAGCGAGGATCGCACAGAGCCAGAAACGAAGGGGATCAAATCTTGGATTACGAGCTGACTGAAGAGTGGACGTGCAGCAGGCGACTTTCATCTATGGTGGGCCATCTGTTTGGCAGAGACCACCGGACGCGTGGTCCGTTCTCTGATTGTTACGTGGACCAACATGAAGGAGCCTATGGAAGGTAGAGTGTATAGCAGAGACGCTAATGGTAGATGCAGAGTGAAAGTGTGCGTAAACGACTTGCATGTCGCTTCGAACGAGGCAGTAGCGGAGTCGGCGGAGTCGCGCAGGATTTCGGCTTGCTCCGCGCATGTCTATGACCAAGGTTAACTCAGATCTTATCGGCGGCTATTTCGTGATCCCCATTGCCAGGGCCCACCGTGATCAATATGGCCAAGTTACTTGCAGGAGCTGTGTGGGAGTAGATGAGTTGTCCCACCTCGGAACGACGACCTGGTCGTTGTCACCCCTCGTAGCGTGACCGGCACGGTCGATGTTGACTTGGCACTCCAAAGTCACTTCAAAAATCACCCCCACCAGTATGTCATTGCAATACCCAAAAAGAAACGTCTACGTTGGCTCGCAAAACAAAGACCGCAACAAAACACGATAAATAGATAAAAAAAATCAGACTCTCTCAAGTTGGTCCGATCGGGATATCGAGCAACTGTCCTAGACGCGACACTCAGGCAAGTTGTGCAAACCCGACTCTCGAACCACCGACGTCGAACGTCGTATACACCCCCTGGAGAAAGACGTCTCCGACAACCCAGAACGCTAGCGAGCGTTCAGCGGGGAACGATACAGAACGATGGATAGGAACACTCACGGACTGACGAGTCGAACTCGCCGATGCCGCTGACGCAATCTGACGAACCGGAAGAGACCTGTCCGAGATTGAGGGCATCTGGAAGGATCTGGAACGACTGGCCGCCGAAAGTGAGACTGATGCTCGGGAAGGAATCGCACGGGACTATGGAGCGTCAACGAGAGCCTTGAAATGCGCTCCTGAATAGACTTACAGGTGTAGAGACCAGGGAGGTCGCTCGATGCAGGCGTACCACCGAGGGCACTATACAGCGCAGAGACTTGGGAGGGAACACCAAAGATGAGGGCAGTGCCAGTGTCGATGACAGAATCAACATTAGTCAGAATGGTCTGACCGTTACCCTGGACGTTGTCCATGTTCACCCACCAATAATTCTGAATATGACCGACGTCAGTGCATATTCATGTGCCCGATACTTCTGCTCACCTCGTACTTTAGAGGGACATATGAGAAACCACCAGTGTACAGGTCGGAGTTCGTGCCTCCAAGATACAGCTCGGATCCAGAGGAGGAGAGTTTGATTGAAAAAACCGGGTCGGTTACCTGATTTTCAGAGAGGAGGGTCTGGAATACTGGACTGGTTTTGAAAGTTGAGATAGACGGGAATGCCATTCCAATCAAACCGTCTGCGGGAAAAATTGAAGATTGGAATTGAGAAGAGTATGTGCTCGCGACGCCAAGTGCTTGATTAGTCGCCTACTTCGCTATCAGAGACCGTCGTGCAACAACGTTCTCGATACGTACAGTTAATCCAGCAATAGACACGGTATCAGTGTATACTTCGACTACAACTGATGATGAATCTGAAATGTCTCCATATTGGAGGTTGACTGAGGCACCCGTATCATGCGAAGTCGAAGAGGAAGAGGGGTCCCAGAGTGTGTGACCATTGCAAGTCGAATCACAGTCAGATCCAGGTATGAAGAGGTCGCTGTGTGTGAATTAAACGAAGGAACGTGTAACGCTAGTCAGTAAACCCCTACCTGGAACCGGTATCGATATCGACTTGGAGGAATCAGTTATATATCTACTAGGACGTGTGAAGTGACTGACCAGTGAAGGATGTAGGAGGTGTTCCGACAGAAATAGTCCCGTACCAAAGCGCACCGCTGTCATCCGTCAAAGGATCACCAGCGCCACGTTTTTGAGGCGCATTTACGACGGAAGAGTGCGTCTTCCCAGTGTTCCGCTCATAATTGGCGAGGCCACGAAGGATCTTGCTGAAAATGACCATTCTGTGAGTGCAATATGATGGTGCATAAGACATACTTCTTGACTGATGCACGGTGAGCGACAAGTGCATCAAGGTTGGCACTCCGGTCATGGTTCAACAACCCAGAGCGTTTAGCCATTTGGATTGACCCTCCAACCCCCTGACCTGTCTGCTGTGGTGCTGCAGCGGCAAGAACGGCCAATGCAATGAAGCATGTCGAAAGAGAAATGCGCATTCTAAAGAGGAAAGTGTCTCAAAGAGGAGGAGTTGATGAAGCTTTTGCGTCGACCCTCATACCTTTAATACAGTAGCCATGAGACCAGAACTCCCGCATCCATCAGTAGGTATCTGTCCGACCATATGGTGATCATACTCGTGGAAGAGTGATCCCACTGGCAGCCATCTTGTCCCGCGGTCATTGCGCAGGGCACTATGACAACGTAGCCCTTGTAGTTCTACAAAAGATAATCACAGGAATAAGTTAGCAAATATGATGTGTAAGTTGCAGGGCCCACTATTTCGTGGCCACTGCCAGTGAGAGGTGTCGAGCTTCTTGGTCCAAGGCTTAAATAGATGGTGTAAAAACGCCGAGAACTGGTAATATTAGTCGATATAATAATCATGAAAGTATCAGCAGACATATACTGTGGTGGAAGGACTCAGACAATGTGGTACACAGATCATGATGCGTGATGTTGTTGAACGTCGCGCTGGCAGTCATCATGATGATGGTGGGATTAATTCAGGTGACACGTGACTGATGCATTGACGCACGGTAGGCAAGCACTTGGCCTCATCAGTCGTATGCCAGCGCGATACAGGCCTGATGCTATCTCATCAGAAGCTAGGTTGCCAGGCAATAACAGTCTGGACAACATAGGATTCCGTTCGGTTCAAACGTGCGATACGGGTCGTCCTGCTTATTTGATTCATGATTGGGGATTCCCAATGAATAAGCTTGCTTGACATGAAACGGCGTCTGCCATGGTGCAACGAGGTGATAAACTCAGAAGTGCCCGCGTAGTAAAGTGATTCCACATGCTGATGGCATAGACGGAAGGCCCACACACCGAAGGAGACGACCTGGATGACACACTAAATAAATGCAGATGAACCCGGGGGATGGTGGCCCCCGCACGCAGGAACAGCAGATGAGTATGAATTGGACAAGCGTGTAAGGGGAATGGGGCCTGTGAAAGATTCCTCCCACAAGGAGGCGAAGTCGATGTGGAGCACGCGGTAGATTCGTCACTCCTATCCCAACAGAAGACTCCTCGCCGGAGCTACTGTGTCCAAGGAATCGTGTGTTATGATATATGATATGATTCATGACGACCGGCATTGGGAGCGGTGATTTGGGTAAGAACAAGAACAATAGACACGGAACAGTCCTGGGAGCATGATCCAAATCTAAGCAGACATGTTGGCAATATGGGATCTAGAGGCGTACCAAGCACGGTCGTCTACATGTTCCCTCCCATGGCAACGCGAGCCCTAGGCGGGTCAAACCGGAAGGGCAACGCTAAAGAGTCGATAAAGATGGAGGCTGGCCTTTTTCGAGGAACAATTGTCTTGCGAAGGTAGAATGGTATCCGGAGACGATGGAATGTAAGACGATCCAAACGAAGATCCAAGGGCTAGGCAGAAACATCCACTTTTCTAGTATTGCTCATTGAGGAAAACAAGAGCCAATCGTAATCGGTGGTCAAAACTACATGTGGTCAGTCGCCCTTCTGGCTGATAGGAAGTATATTGCGAGTCGCACCATTGAAACGAGGATTCGACGTTGGCAGATAAAGGATGACGGGAGGTGGGGACGATGGTGAATAGTATGACAGCTTTGCAGTAACACAGGATCGTGGCCGGGACGAGCAGAGTTGGATTGTGGAATGCAACGACCCACGAAACGGTGGCCTGTGACACAGCCAGAAGGTGCATGCAGTGGACGTGTCGCAGGACGAAAAGCGCGAGCGGAGCGGACGATAGGACGGCGTGCGTCAAGTTTTCGCACGCAGGGCGCCACGTGGAAGAGCACTGTTCGGATTTACGACGCCAAAAATGGTCGCCTCCTCGTCGACGTTCCAATCGAAGTTGACTCGTACAGGAATACCTCCCTTCAAGTTGCTTGGAAAGCGTACCACCCACTGATTCCCAGTGGAGATGAGCTATGCGCTTTTCATACCGTTACCTGCTTAGTCTCGTCTTACTCGATTTGAGCTCCTTCAACATTCACTGGCACATTTGCATCACGAACTTCCTGGTCTGCATTTCGTTTTACTAAGAGCATGTTCTAGGCTCACCTGGATGTCTTCAACCGTGCTCGACGCTAGCAACTGTCAGGTTGTCCAGCAAGAGGGTATGCCGATGGGTTAGACTCGGGTCCACATTGGTGTACACGAGGTCAGCATATCCGGCCAGTATCAACTCGGACGCAGCGTCTTCTGACCAATTTTCATCAACGAAGTTCTTCAAAACGACGTGCATCTCGTTGACAATGACCGCCGGTAATCCATGCCAACAGGTAGATGGCTCCAACAGTATTCCAAACGGGTAATAATTGACACGATGGCTTGATTCGTTGGGCAACACTTTCTTTGGACGAAAGCAAGCGGTAGGAACCGGACAGTTCTGTGGCAGAAGGTGACGACAGGCAGCGGGGCATTTCTTTGATGCTAATTTCCTGCTGACAGGTGCCATCATCTGACCCCACATGCATCCGTCCTGACCCGAACGAGCTTTATCCGGCCCTTAGGTCGCCTTTCACGAGCTATGACTCGCGCTTCTGCCGCTGTTGTCCGAGTCTTAAAAGTACGCTAGCGACTGTGGAGCTATCGGTGTTCTTAGAATGCGCTCCATTCTCACAGCGTTCATTACAGCATTCACTGTCTTAGCCTGCGCTG
>JBBPTU010001836.1:0-10230 GCA_038094295.1 Tylopilus aff. beelii
TATGGAAGCCCGGACAACCGTGCTCTCTCGGCACATCGACATTCGTCCTCCGCACTTCGGCATGTCGGTTAAGGGAACTGGATTGCCTGGTCGTGTGAGGACCCTCGGACACCTCAGCAGCCAATGACCTTTCTTCCCACAGTCATGGTACATTTTGTGCGACGACGTAGCAGCAGTGGCAACTATGTACCCCGCTGCTGCAATGTACCACCGCGCCGTCACGCGACGACGCGCCCATGCCGACCCTACGATCGCGCCGACGCCGACGCGGACGACGCAGCAGCAGCAGCGACCTTGCTGCCACCACTGCCGCGTCATCAGTCGCGACGACGCATCTGTGCCGACACTGTGGTGAAAGACAGATCACTATATCTCACTGTCAAGGTACACCTTGGTGATATGTATACTTGCGAACAATACTAGAGTCGGACCATGCAGGCCAAAATGCACCTCTTAATTGGAGGTATCTCGTTGGAAAAAGGGGACCTAGCGGCGCAGGCGATCGCATTGTTTCGACGTGCGCAGGACGCCGCGCCCCTTTATTTGTGTCCACTCGTAATATTAATCTCGCTTGTAAGATATTTTATTCGAGTCTTACCATCCCATTCATTGTACCCGAAAGATCTTTGGATGGGATTTCGACCAGTTTGAGGACCCAATCGGACAGAACCTCCAACGACGTATCAAGCTAATTGAAGATCTCGGCGACACAGCGGTGATAGCAGAGAGGCCAGAAGAAGTGCTTCGACACTATTCGACTGCGTTATCATTGAATCCATCTAACCTCGCAGGCATACTTATCAAACGGAGCGGAGTGTACGCTTCGGTGAACTCGTATGAGGAGGCGCTCGTGGATGCCGACGAGGTACGACTTTCTCTTCTGCTTGCTGACCGTCCTTGACTCGATCACCATAGGCCATCAAGGCGGACGCTACGAGTCCATGGGCATTCGAGGCGAGATACCTGGCCCTCTGTGGTCTACAGCGCGTTGACGATGCATTCGAAGTTTTTACTCAGATATTTTCTTTCGCGGAAGGGTCCGCCGATGAAGACGTCCGTCGTCAGTGTTGAGGCACTCCATCGGAAGTTTTCCTACGACATATATCCACAGGACTAGCAAATAAATATGTCCCCCTCGCATTCAGTGAATAGGATCGACGAAGTCATTCGAGAGGTGTCGAAGATATTGCTGTTGGCGCTAATCGACGTGAGGAGTAGTCGTCAGTGCGACGACCTGAAACGAAGGTCGACATTCAAGTCCAAACCTTAGTTCCAAGAACTGATGTCTTCGATGATCCTCAAGCTCGACCGCGATTGGACCCAGCGGGTGATCGAGAAATATTTCAAATATGTGACATTGTCCCATGTTTGGGAGGGGGTTGAACTGTCGTTGCAAGACGTTGATGCCGCCGGCACAGTCTAGGGGTTGGATTCAACATCATCGCTCAACAATAAACTGCAGAATTTCTGCAAGGTGGTTTGCACGGATGGATACCAGTGGGCGTGGTTGGACACGTGTTGCATCAACAAGACGATCAACACTGTATTGAACGATCCCTGACGAGATGTGCCTATGGTACGAGCTGTTGGTGACTATGTTCATATTTCTGACAGACGTCAAACTCCAATCAACCTTGTTCAAGGACTGCAAATGGTTGATGGGTGTGTGGACCTCCCAAGAGCTTTGATCATCAAAGGTCATCTGTTTCTACACTCTGGAATGGAAACTGTATTGGGGCAACACCCGTCGTAAGTTACTCGTGACCACAAGGACTCACAGAACTCACTTGATCAGTATCTCAGTCAGATGCTCTAGGTCTCTACGAGCAGATCATGTCTCTCTCTCCTGCTCCATATATTCGTGGATCCGACATCTTTACAATCCGTCTGCCAGTTTCGTTTGCAGAAGGACGGAGGACGAGGACGAGGACGACAAGGATTTCCCAATTTCCCAATACACGCGGGCACTACGACTAATTTCCCATCTGAAGCAGCCATTCCATGTGGTCCTGCTCCAGCAGCAACCGAATGGTGAGTTCAGACATGTTGCTGTGGAGCACGAGACCATCGTTTCAGACATTCGTCGCAGGACCAACCTTTCCAAGGACATCCATACGGCAATAGTAGAGATATTATGATTTGGCTGCATGGCTCAGTAAAGTCGCGTTTCTCGTTCTTGTTGTAGCTCTGTTCATTTTCTATACTCGATAGCTCTGGAATGCCGTTATGTAGAAGAGTCAGATGGATTTATGGTACTGGACCAGCCGTGGCCCGTAAAATATCAATCACCTCCCTTCATGAGTTGTCCTCGCAGCCTTGCACCTCAACAAAAACCTGCCTGTGTCTATAAGCGGGGCATGAGCAAGCCACCAGGCGAGCAATATTATATACCACGCAGTCATGATGCACCTAGATTGTGTGGGTCGGTGACTGCTACCAAGCTTCATTTTTCGGCCGTCCTCTAACTGTGGGAAGAAAGGCCATTGGTTGCTGAGGTGTCCGAGGGTCCTCACACGACCAGGCAATCCAGTTCCCTTAACCGACATGCCGAAGTGCGGAGGACGAATGTCGATGTGCCGAGAGAGCACGGTTGTCCGGGCTTCCATAGTTTTGGTAGTCGTTGGGGTTGCCGGTCTTTGCCGGTGATGCATGATGTTCGGTCTCTTGTCAATCCACATGATGGCTGACATGTCCACTCTTCCTTTCGGCTCCTTTTCCATGCGTGTATCCAACTTCCCATCAGAAAGTTCAGGGATACCCCGCCTTTCTGCTAAATATATCAAAGATGATACCCCAAGTGCCTGCATGTCTTGTTTCCTATTGAAAATGATTCAGAATTAGACTATGAATCAGAGCGATTTACACCCAAGCAGGGCCACGAGCCATGGTTTGTCCAGCTACATATATGCTTTGACTTGCAGCCGATGACTTCAAGGTACGACACGAGTCTTTTTTTCGTATCTTCTACGACGTGCCTCGTTGATGTGTTATTCATCGGCTTCCGCGTTCCAAAAACTGGTTCCGTTTCCGTTGCTATCGGTAATTGAACAGCGCTGTGCAGTTCCATATTAGCCCCGGGATCTGATCCGCTGCACAAATGTGATGTAGCAACGAGGCGAGAAACCCCCCCTACATATACGAATCTTATCTCTAGGTACACAATCGATGCTTTCCTTCTTCGCCATGTCCGACTGGACGACAGCGAGTGCTCTAGTCATCGGGGGTGTTACGGCTCTATACCTTGGACGACGAGCTTTCAAGCGCCGAACTCATCCATTGCCTCCAGGACCCCTGGGAATTCCATGGGTTGGGAACATTATCGGAGTCGATGCGAGTACTCCGTGGATAACATATACGGAGTGGGGAAGGACATACGGTAGGTGATGGCTGATTCCATTCAATGCGATCTACTCAAGTCGATGTAGGCGACATTGTTTATTCACGTCTCTTAGGAAAGGATATTATTATCCTCAACTCGGATAAGACCGCAAGGGATCTCCTCGGGGCCCGTTCCAAGAACTGCTCGGATCGTCCGCCCATCGTCACCGCACAACTGTGAGCTTCCCAGTGCTTTCTCATACTACTTATCTCATCCCAGAGGCAAGGTGTGGACTAGACTTCAATATTGTTTTCTTGCCATATGGAGATCAATGGCGACTCCATAGGCGGTTTTTCCACAAGACGTTCCGGCCAGATGCAGTACACAGATTTCTGCCTGCACAGCATCGCAAGGCATGTAATCTCCTCCGCCGGATGTTAGATTCACCAGAACAACTTGAGGACAACGTTATCGAGTAAGTACACGAACATCATTGTGGTGATAAATCCGACCTCAACCAAGCTCCTTTCCAGATACAACTCGGCGATCATCATGAACAGCACGTATGACTATGATCCTGTCTCCCGCCAAGATAAACTAGTGGACACTGTGGCAAACGTTTTGACGATCGTTGTCCCCGCTCTGCGTCCTGATATCGCGATCATGCTCGGTGCATTCCCATGGTGTGAGTGACTTCCATGTTACGCTCGATTTTACGAACACAAGACATGACTATACCAAGTGCTCCATCTCCCATCATGGTTCCCAGGAATGTCGTTTAAGAAGGGATTCACGATTGCGCGCGAGTATATCTCGATCGACCGTTTGAGTATGCCCTTGGAAAAGGGGTAGGGTCGCTTTCATTCTTATTTACCCGTCCATGGAATGACTGCGTATGCTAGACTAATGGTGGTGTCTCGTCGATGGTACATGATGCACTCAGAGAGATGGAAGAGAAGAGCGTTTCGCCCGATGAATCCTGGATGGAAGACCTCAAGAAAGCATCCGGGGCAGCGTTTCTGTGTATGCAAATCGGACATTTCTCAAAGGCCTAGGCTAATTCGTACCACACACCTCACCAGCATCAGAGACCGTACGTAAGACAGCTCATCAATATTGATCACGATCACTCCAATGTAGAACAGTCAAATGCGGCCTTGATGTCATTTTTTCTCATGATGGTGGTGCATCAAGAAGTCCAGAAAAAAATCCAAGCAGAGATTGATACTATCGTGGGCAAGGACAGGTTGCCTACAAATGACGACCGACCTTCCTTACCTTATCTGGATGCGGTCATCCGAGAAATGCACAGATGGTGTCCTATTGTTCCTCTCTGTGAGCTGTTCTCCGTTTGGATTCTTATTCTAGTTTGACCTTTCTGTATTGTGTAGCGGTACCCCATGCCACCATGGAAGATGACGTGTATCAGGGATTTCATATTCCAAAGGGTGAGTATCTATCAGATTCCATGTGTCGCTGAGCGTCGATTGATGTTACTTCCAGGGGCCGTTCTCATATCGAACCAGTGGTTGGTGTACTCTCCACGACCATCCTTCTTGGATGACCGATTGTTGCAGGGCAATTGCACACGACGAATCCAAGTTCCCGGACCCATACACATTCAAACCTGAGCGGTTCCTGAATGATGATGGTTCTCTGAAACCTAGCGACGTCGAGAACGTCACGTTCGGTTATGGTCGACGCATGTGTATTGGACGACACTTTGCCGACACGTCTGTGTGGGGCGTCGCCTCTCGTGTGTTGGCCGTGTACAATATCTTGAGGCCGTTGGACGAACGTGGAAGGGAGATCCCGGTGGAACCCAAGTATGCAGGCGGGAACGCCGTGTGAGTTGTGCACGAAGGGGCATACCTTTACGTGAGGTGATGCTGACGCTATCTTGCGCAGACACCCGCTTCCGTTCAAATGCAGGATCGTTCCAAGGTTTGATGGAATGGATATGGAGAAGTTGGAGAAGTTGATCGCTGTTAGTACACCTTGATGAGAGCGTTCCTTTACTTTCCCTTTGACTTATGTCTCCTCTGAAATATACTCAACGAATGATCTCAATCACCCATTTCTCGATGCGTGCACGATGTCCGAGCTGCTTGTATTCGCAGGGTACAGTACTCCCACCTGCCCGTGGCCACCGGGTCTGCAAGAACAATCTTGCGCTGGAAATATCTCGTTAGATCTAACACATATCGACCCCTCACTCATGACCGCTTTGCCGCGGAGCGCTCACCGGTTCCAGACTATGTAGGTATGGGGCTTCATAACACCGCAACAAATTTACGATGAAGGCATCACACAAATTACATACCTATCTTCAAACAATGATGAGGTGGTCTGCCAAACTCAACTCCGAAGACGGGCCCCTTCGGGCTACGTGAGGCTCGATGTGCAATCAAGTTTCTGGAGGGTCCCGAGTGGACCGAGTCACTGCAGCAAATTTTTGCTAAGGTAGGTCTCCATAAAGCAGACCTATTTAGTATAGTTTCGAGAAGATCTGATAGTTGTCGGCATGGTCGAGGGTGTGATGGATTTCATGAAGAGGTGGCTAGCCGAGTGAGAGAGACTCATCGACGCTGAACCTTTGAATGAGCCCACTCTATTAGACCATAATGTACCAGTTCTGAATGTGGTCTGCTTTTTCCACGGTGGCCGACTCCGAGCGGTCGGAGTCAATTTCGCGTGTAGTGTAAGGCACCACCACCTTTTCTTCCCCACTGTCTTTGTACGTGATGGTAAGCCCCATATCCGAGTCAACTCCTACATAGATGCACCTTATCTACAGAGCGTTTCTCATTGATACCCACTCTCATCATGTCCAACTCAGACTGGACGACAGCAAGCGCTCTAGTCATCGGAAGTATTGTGGCTTTATACCTCGGACGACGAGCTTTCTCCGGCAGGCGTCAAACCTCTCACCCGTTACCTCCTGGGCCTCCAGGAATCCCGTGGGTTGGGAACGTCATTGGTGTCGATGCGAATACTCCGTGGATAACATACAGCAATTGGTCAAGGACGTATGGTAAGTCACAGCTGGTCCCGTTCAATGTCGTCTGCCCAAGCTTACAACTTTGCAGGCGATATAATTTACTCTCGACTCTTTGGAAAAGATATCATTATTCTGAACTCCGAAAGGAGCGCAAAGGGTCTTCTCGAGGCGCATTCCAAGACCTGTTCAGACCGTCCATTCCTCCTTCCCCTCAAATTGTTGCGTCGTCTTTTCTTCTCATGCTGTTAGTCTCATTCCACATGCACAGGTGTGGGTTGGATTTCAATACCGTTTTTTTACCATACGGGGATCGATGGCGACACCACATGCGGTTTTTCCATCAAACGTTTCGACCTGATACGGTACACAGATTTCTACCTGCCCAACATCGCAAGGCATGTCTCCTCCTCCGCCGGTTGCTAGACTCCCCTGGACGATTTGAGGATCATGTATTTGAGTAAGTATCCGGGACGAACGCAGTGATGGACTCGACTTCCACTCAACTCTTTCGCAGATACACTGTAGCGATCATCATGAACGGCACCTATGACTACGACCCCGTATCCAGGCGAGATGAACTCGTTGACACTGTGGCAAATGTGTTGACTATCGCTGTGCCTGTCATGCGTACTGATATTGCGGTCGTGCTTGGAGCCTTTCCATGGTGTAAGTAACTTCCATTTGCTGTCCTCCTTTCAACGAGATGTGACAATGGAAAGTGCTCTACCTCCCATCGTGGTTTCCCGGCATGTCTTTCAAGAGGGGATTCGCAGTCGTACGAGAGTATTCAAAACAGTATCTCGACCGGCCATTTGAGTATGCTCTTCAAAAAGTGGTAATGATTATTTTCGTTCTCATCTATACTATCGTCGAATAACCGCATAAGCCAGAGGAGCAATAGGGCTGCACCATCGATGGTGCACGATGCGTTACGAGAGATGGGAGAGAGAGGTGTTCCTCCTGGTCAATTCTGGATCGATAACCTCAAACATGCATGTGGGACAGCATTCCTAGGTATGCTAGTTGGATTTTTCACGAACATCCATGATGATATGTATCATATTGCTTGCCAGCTGCGTCAGAGACTGTACGTGGAACTCTTCTTTGATGCCTAATCTAATGTAGCGCAGTCCAATGCAGTTTTGATGACATTCTTTCTCGCGATGGTGGTATATCAAGAAGTGCAAGACGAAATACAAGCACAGATCGATGCTGTAGTAGGCAAGGACAGATTGCCTACGATGGATGACAGACCATTGTTACCCTATCTGGATGCTGTCATCCGTGAAATGTTTAGATGGAGCCCCATTCTTCCCCTCTGTGAGTCACACTGTCTTTGTATTCCGTCTGATTTGACTCCATTGAATTATGTAGCAGTGCCTCATGTTGCTATGGAAGACGATGTGTACGATGGATTTCGCATTCCAAAGGGTATGTAACTACCGGCGGCCTTGTGTCGTCGAGCGTCGATTAATGACCAATGCAGGTGCTATCCTCATATCGAACCAATGGTCAGTCTCCAGTTCTATCCTTCTGACAGCGTTCTAGACGACCAACTATTATAGGGCGATTGCACATGACGAATCCAAGTACCCAGATCCATATACGTTCAAACCCGAACGGTTCCTCAACAACGATGGTTCTCTCAAACCCGACGATGTCGACAATATCACGTTTGGCTATGGTAGACGTATGTGTCCGGGCAGATACTTTGCTGACGCATCTGTATGGGGTGTCATGGCCCGCGTGTTGGCCGTGTACAAGGTCCTGAGGCCCTTGGATGAGTATGGGAATGAAATTCTGGTGGAACCCAACTTTGCGGGCGGGAACACCGTGTAAGTCATGCACGATAAATTTTATTGGGTATGTTTGACTCTGAGATGCGGTGCTGATTTCCTGCACAGACTTCCACTTCCATTTAGGTGTAGGATCGTTCCGAGGCTTGATGGGATGAACGCAGAGAAACTGGAGCGATTGATTACTGTTAGTACCCCTTGACATAAGCATAAGCGTTCTTTTTGTGATATTTGTCTTGGAAACGCCGATGGATTGTTGTTCAACTCGACGCGACGCAGGGCATATGACCAGGCAGCGTAGGACTCGGCGATGCAGACCGGTAGAAACACTGTCACTCGCGCCCGCGAATTCACGACGACTGCCTACCCAGCCAACAGAGGATCAGTGCCTTTCGCCTGTCATCGAGGGCGCCAAATGCACACCGGTGACCGACATTACCTTGGACACAGACATGGTGCTGTTTGCCATTGACGATACGATACACCCTGAAGTCTTCTTGGGCTTGAATACAGTGCGAGACATGAACCCTGAAGCACTCTGTCCTCATGGCGCACCTAAATGACGTTGCAATGCTATTCATCCGTGTCCACATTAGCAAGAGCTATCATTAGATGGTAGGAATGTTCGACTCGGTGCCTAGCAGGTCCTGACGCACGCCAGCCCAAGTACCATGTTTGAGCTTGGTTTCGCACCAGCATCCCTTGTGTGGCGGCTTCTCATTAGCAAAGACACTATCATCGTCCTGCTGGACTACGGATGCAATCCAAGCAAGCTGGTTAATGTGGACGATGGCGTATAGGATGAGGGTTTGAACTATTCAGCAGTTTGAAAAAGGCAGTCGCCGGCGGCAACAGTGCTTGCCGAGACCTTAATATTTCCTTTTTAGACTGTCTTCGTCCAATCACATTTCTGTCATTGAACTTCTACCTCCACCAGTGAAGAGTCTCGCATGGGGTATGCGCAATCGTGGTGCCATGTGAAGACGGTCTGGTGCGGTACAGCAAGGCTTAGGTTCCATTTCACTACCTCGTCCCAAGCGATCTGGGTCCATGGCAACGGCTTCACAACACACCACCCGGTTACGCTGGCGTCCCATCCTGCAGGCCTCTTGATCGGGGATGACTCGGAGCACACTAAAATGTGATTCGGACGACGCGCGAATTAACGAATACGCCCTGGTTTCGTCAAACCCGCATGGATGGCGAACGGAACGGCGAGGCACATTATATTCAACTATCGTTTTCAACAAGGTTGGTCCTGGTCAAGCAACTTGTTAGCATAGGCGGCGGTGCTCTTGGGTTTGAGCCAGATCAGGTATAGCTAGATCTATAGATGTCAAGCGGTTACAGTCGAATTGTCAGAATGGAGTTCAAGGTACGTAGAAGTGTCCGAGAGCATCGTGACGACTTACGGGTGATGCCAGCAATGGCTAGGATCTGAGTCATCGACATCTGTCAGTGACACAGGGCGTCGTTTCAAGGTGCATTTTCGTTTGTTTTCGCTTTTGCCGACTCGTTTCCACTCGTAATACCGACGTCTGCTGTCAAACGAGAGCGGCAAGGGTTCGCTTCTCGTCTGGCGCCACCGTCACTTATGACCTCTTATAAGCTCACGATCTAGTTCGCTATCTGTATTTCCTTCCTTCCCCATGGAGTCCTGGACGACTACGAGTGCTCTAGCCTTCGGTAGTGTCCTGGTTCTGTATCTCGGACAACGAGCTTTCAGACGCCAAACACCTTACCCGTTACCTCCTGGACCTCCAGGAATCCCATGGGTTGGGAACATCATCGGTGTCGATGCAAGTACTCCGTGGATAACATACACAGAGTGGGCAAAAACTTACGGCAAGTTACAGCTTGTTCCTTCCAATAATGATACCTTATGCGAGTGACTTTGCAGGTGACATTGTTTATTCTCGGCTCTTTGGGACAGATATTATCATCCTCAACTCAGATAAGACCGCAAGGGATCTCCTTGAAGGTCGTTCTAAGAACTACTCAGATCGTCCACTCTTCGCCACTTCCGAATTGTTGGCTTCCTATTCCTTTTCTGATAATGTTAATCTTACTCAGTCGTGATAGGTGCGGATTGGACTACAGTTCTGCTTTCTTGC
>JBBPTU010001837.1:0-10221 GCA_038094295.1 Tylopilus aff. beelii
CTGTGAATTTCAAACCATCTACAAGCATCAGCCGCCAAGTAGCGACAATTCAGACGTCAATCAATCAATATTCCTCAGGGGATACAAGATCGCATTGAAGAACCACTTATTCTGGACTCTGCATCCCAAGGTCGACGTGATATCCCTCTGCGATCTTGCTGAATCGTCCTGCTTTCCCGCTCTGGGTCGTTTGCTGAACAAGTACAAAAAAAGGAAAATTTCCAACCTTGTCCATTGTCCTCGACTCACTCAGGTGGGTATATTGCCCTTATTTTGGTCCAATGACTGAACACTTTGCTAGCCGTTTCATTACTCCGACGCCATCAATACACATCTATTAAACCGGGTTTGTCGCCTAGCAGAGATGCTATTCCACAGATTAGTTGAATTGCTGGTCAGAATTCAGATGCCTCTGTCGCCATTACTCATGACACCGAATGGATTGCTTTACTCGAAAGCGTCCGTAGCAATTTACCTTTTATCGTTGTTGCTCGCCACTGACTCGATATTGGATAATTCAGGGTGAAATAAAGCCAGATCAGCTAGTACAAGAAGACTGTCTGGTGTTGGTTCTGTCAAACAAATATTCTGTTGGCTCTCACAATGGTAATTCAAAGCTACCCTGGGTGTATTGTTACTAAATCATTTCTTTAAGGTGCTGTATATTTTCTAACTGATGGGTGAGTGTCTTGATTCCATCGTACAGTAATTTACTCATCATGGATGTTTTACGCCAGTGAGGCAACCTTCCCCGAGACTTTCCTTGTCTTATTGCGCACCTTTTACACGTTTAGACGACGCGGATACCACCTATGAACCACAGGGATACGTGGTATCCGGGACCTTTGGGACCCCTGGTGACAGCCCTCTCTCATTACATCGTGCGGTCACTAATTTCATTTTATCAAACGCCATTCAGGTACTCGGCACGTGGGGCCAGTAAGCGGCCTTGAACAAGTGCTCGGCGAAGGTTCTGTATTGGTCAATCAAGAAGTGCAAATAAACAATATGCCTGTAGACTCCGGGGAAACCAATGAGTCCAATGTGCCGGTTTCATCGTAAGATCTCCCCTTAGCCACTTATAGCTCAGTATCTGAGAGCCTTGATTCACTCAGTGAGGACTCTCGAACCATCATCACAGGTGCGTTGGATACGTTTCAGTCTTCTCACCGAACCTACCAATGTCGTCCAGGTATCCGTGGCGATCAGTTAATTGGTGAGATGGGATGGATCCCAAATGAATGCCATGTATCAGTCGAGTATGATGGTGAAAAATGGAGGACAAAGAGCCGACCTATAGTAGCTGAAGAAGCTACTGAATGGGATGACCTGATTCTTCTGTGAGTTCTCTTTTTCGTTATCTGCTGGTTGTTGATGATACTGTTCAGCCCATTGGACTCGTCTACCATCCTCCACGTCTCGATCTGTGTTTCCTCCGGGTCTGTTTCAGGTGCTGAAAAGAGAGAAACATTTCATACGGTGGAACTCACTGTAGAAAGGTTGCTCAATGAGGAATGTAAGCACATCCTTTCTTTGTTCTCTGCTGATTTCGTATATTTGCACCATCACAGTGATCATCTTTCCCTTGAAAGGAGACGGTGGTGACGAATCATCTTGTCCGTCACTTCTTCTCACTACAGAACACAAGAATTTGGATGATTCCGTAAGTATTACTCCCTGAGTAACCTAAAGTCTAACCCGAGGCTTACCACACTGCTACAACCCATCACGGCCCGCCTCACAATTCCCATCTTACACCGTACGTGACTAGCTTATCAGATAACATACTGTCTAATCACAGATGAACAGTCAATTTCAGTATCTCCACCTTCAGTCTGCAGTAAGTCAACAATGAACCCTGTCTGTTTGTTCCCAAGCTTCAATATATGGCTTACAGGATTTTAAATCTCCGGAAGAATTACTCCTTCTTGCTAAGACTGCCGAGAACAACCAATGCTGGGAAGGTAAGCCATCTTCTCACGAGATTCCTTGGCATGAGCGAACTTGTAGACTTTTCTAGACGTTGCCAAGTATATGAAGGACATTGCCTGTCTGAAGCAGGTGCTGACACCAGAGGAGCGCAACCTTTTCTCAACTGGATATGATAATCTTATTTCTGCACGCCGTGCTTCACTGGAGGTCACGTCCTCCACTAGACGAAGAGAGGTGACCAAAGGGAATTCAGCCGATCTAGGCTTTGGGAAGTGTGACCTACAACCAGAAGGCAACTTGGAAATGGTCAAAATCTGTAAAGAAGTCCTTGGTATCCTTGAGTCACACCTCATTCCGTCTGCAACTTCACTCGAATCCACAGTTTTTTATTGCCGAATGTGAGTCCTCTTACTATCCCTGGTGCCTGTCTAATAATCGCTATTATAGGCTTGGTGATTATCGCCGTTGTTTATCTAACTTCCAAGTTGACGCAGAATGCAAACGGAGCATTAAAAATTCTTTGGAAGCTTATGAGGATGCTTGGAGCGTCGCTACATCCGAGTGCGGGCTGCAAGCAACACACCCAACCTATCTCCACCTTGCGTTAAACTTTTCCTTGTTCTACTATGAGGTTCTGCATCGTCATAGCCAGGCGGTGCGCATAGCTCAACAGGCACTAGATAATGCCCATGCTGTATCCGGCGAGCTTTCCTCAGAGAGAGATCTCGATGATTTATCACGTATCGTGCAGTTGCTAGAGGACAATGTTGCTTGTTGGAAGATGGTCGTAATTGAAAGTATGTTTTCTATTTGTGACGTGATTACGATTGGGTTTACTGGTTTGTAGGTAAGATAGGGTTGGAGGGCGAGCACGATGGTTCCGAGAACTTGAGGATCGCAGAGGGTGTTTCGAAACCAAGCGGTAATGGTCCCTCTAGTGGCCACATTCAAGGCCACGAGTCGCTACAGAAGGTTGACCAGGTCATGCACCACTTCCAGCCTCCAGATGTAAATCCGCACGCCATCCCAGAAGAACTGCCGAAACCGCAAGTGACCACTGAAAGTCCTCGGTGAATTGCAACTCTCATGCCAGAAAGCTTGACATCTGATAGCTTTGATCCCTTCAGTGATGACTCCAGAGTCATCATTACACGTATGTTATACATGTGCCAATCTCCTTATGGAACCTAATGGGTTACAGGTATCCGGGGTGATCAATTAATTGGTAATCTCGGGTGGATCCCAAATGAATGCTGTGTATTGGTGGAGTATGATGGTGCAAAACGGAGGACGAGGAATAACCCTATAGTAGCTCATGAAGCTACCGAGTGGGATGACCTGATTCTACTGTGAGGTTTATCTTGGTACTGTCTGCCTGTTGTTGATCATGTCACTGTTCAGCCCACTGGACATGTCTACTGTTCTCCGTCTCTCCATCTGCGTATCATCTTGGTCTGTTTCAGGTACTGAAAAGAAAGAAACACTTTACACAGTGGAACTCACTGTGAAAAGGTTGCTCGACGAAGAATGTAAGGAGATACTTTCTGCAATCCCTGTAGGTTTCACATATCTGCACTGTTGCAGTGATTTTCTTTCCTCTGAACGGAGAAGATGTTGATGAATCCTCACATCCGTCACTCCTTCTCACCACAGAATGCAAAAACTTGAGTGATCTGGAGGATTCTGTAAGTACTAGTCCTACTCAACTTCAAACACTAATTAGAGTATTACCATGTCGGGTTGCTTTGCGACAACCCATCACGACTCCCTTCGCAATTTCCGTCGTTTTATACTGTATGTAATTAGCTTCTCATGGTCAGGTACCGCGCCGGTCTAATCATGGATAAATAGCCGATTTAGCTGCTCACAGTAAGTTGACAATGATCCTATCTATCTGTCGTGAAGTATCAACAAAATGACCTACAGGATCCCAAATCTCCCGAAGAATTGCTCCTCCTTGCGAAGATCGCCGAAGGTAACGAACACTGGGAAGGTAGGCAGCTCGTAAGATACTCTCGCATGAATGGACTTATACCACTTTCCAGACGTCATCATGTATATGAAAGATATCGCCTATTCGAAGGGGGTGCTCACGCCCGAAGAGCGCAACATTTTCTCAAGAGGTTGCAATAATCTCATTACTGCCCGTCGTGCATCATGGAACACTATACCTGGACAAGAGGAGGGATCCGAAGGAAATTCAGCCAGTGCAACAGGCTCTGAGTCAGGAAAGCGTGATCGACTGCAACTGAAAGGCGAAATTATCAAAATTTGCAAGGAGGTCCTTGATATACTCGGATCATACCTCTTTCCCTCTGCTACATCATCTGAATCTGCGGTCTTTTATTCCCGGATGCGAGTCCTCTCACTATTCTTTCGCTGTCTTGGACTCATGTCTAATAATAATAATTGTAGGGTCGGCGACTACCACCGTTACTTATCCGACTTTCAGGTCGATGAAGGACGCAAACGGAGCATTCAAAATTCATTGGAGGCTTATGAGGATGCTTGGAGCGTCGCAATTTCTGCTGATCGTGGGCTTCGGGTGACGCATCCGATCCGCCTCCACCTCGCATTAAACTTTTCCTTGTTTTATCACGAAGTTCTACGTCACTATGATCAGGCCATGCGCATGGCTCGACAGGCGCTAGACGACGCTCGTACCGTACCTGACGAACCCGCCTCCGAGAATGATTTGAATGATTTGACCTCCATCACGAGGTCACTAGAGGAGTGTGTTGCTCGTTGGAAGTCGGATGAAGCGGAAGGTATGTTTCTTATCTATAACTTGAACATGATATGGTTTATTAGTTTACAGGCAAGATAGTATGGGAGGGTGATTCTGACAGCTTGAAAACCATCGAGAAAGGTTCAAAGCCAAATAACGATGTTATGAACTTTCCGGATGGCAACCCCATTTCGGGTCATGGGACCACCCCAGAGGTGAAGAGGCGGAGGCGGAGGCGGAGCATCTCATTCTACATGGACGTAGAAGGAACAGGAGACTTAACCATGATGGAACTGGATATTAACGATGTGTTTGAGGGCAAAGATGGCGAATATGGATGGGTCAGACAATGGACACAGGCATGACTAGCTCAGTGCCCATGGTCTCAGCGACTCAGCACTTGTACTACAGATAGTGTGGTCATAAAAATATCACCATCTTACCCACAAATAATAACTGGCATAGTTATCGAGAAACGTCGTCAGTTATGAAAATCAATGGCAAAACGTGACATTGAACCTGACATCGGGTCAAATAAAATTCAACGAAGCGCAAGCAGCTGCAAAATCGTCCTCCGAGAGGCACCAACTCGCAACCTTTTCCGACAGCGTCGCCAAGCGAATTAATCACAACCAATTTGTCAGAATACTTTTCGTTTGGGGAGAGGAAGGTGATCCGGGCGGCTAGACACAGCACGGTGTCGGCTGGTGAGCAGGAAAAGGAGATGACGTCGCTGAACTACCGCCTTTGTCATCACGCCACGTTCGGACGACAGAGGAAGTGGACAAGATGAGTAGGCTCGGTGTGCGCAATCCCAAGAAAGCGCTTGAGTCGCCTATCTCGCCAACACAAGCACCTGCCCATTCATTCCCCAAGAAGCCCCCGAAGCTACTTACATTTTTCGGACAACACTCACCGAGCGAACTGGTCACGAACCACCTGGCAGAGTATTTTCCGTCCGCAGAGGAGGGGCGGACCGCAATTCCAGACACGGCATGGTGCTTTCTAGTGAGCAAGAGGAGAGTATGGCTTCGCTGAACCACCCACCTTTGTCATCGCGCTTCGCCCCGACCGATGAACTTGAAGAGGACAAGATGGACCCAAGCGGAGGTGAGTGGAGTAGAGCCGTTCGTTTAGTACACGTGTTGACTGTTAAGAGTAGGCACCAAGTGGATGAAAGGTGCGTTGATCTGAGGGCGCTGGCTCGTTTGGTAAAGCTGGCATGGACGCCGTCAACGGTCTCTTGATGGCGATCAAGCAAGCGGAGCTGCCTGCTGAGCCCGTGCTGAACGAGTACGCGAAAAGCCTGTTCAGTAAGTAGTACTTTCGAGTGCGAGATGATAGACTTGCTGAAAGACCTGTTACATCCCAACATTGTTCAGTATGTACCTTTGTAAGTCGTTCTGACCCCTCCTAGTCGCCCTGGTACTCCACTTGATGCGATGTCAGGTTCTTCTGTTGACAACGAATTTCTCAACATTTTCCTGGAATATGTGGTCCATGGCTGGCATTGGCTGCGCTGCTACGCAACTATGGCGCACTTGAGGAACCTCTCGTGAAATACCTTATACGGCAGATCTTGCAGGGGCTCGACTACCTCCATGAACGCGACATCATCCATGGCAACATCGGTGGTGCCAACATTCTCGTCGATAACATGGGGGGCATCAAGATTTCTAGTTCTGGTGGATCCAAAAGAGACGATGCCAGTATGTTTACTAGTAAGTTTGATCCGGGCCGTAGCTTTGTTTCACCTTGACCCAAACGTTAAACTTTCAGACTCTGCAACGGGTAATTGCATGAACCATCGTTGCAAACTCAGCCTTTTGGATGGTACCAGAAGCAGTACAAGGAAAAGCACACACGAACGCAGCGGTCACTTGGTGTGTGGGTTGTGTGACTGTTGAAATGCTTACGGGAAAAGGTTCAGATACGCGGAACAGCTCACGCGGGTCCGTCTGACAATCGATCGGTCGCGAATTAAGCCATTGCATCGCTTGGGGCATAAACAACACGAAACCCGCGCGATAATCGGAAACTGTTCGCACGCCAGCGGCCTCATGCATATTCTGGGGCTTAATGGCCCTCATCCGACCGCGCCCGCTTCCGCTTTCCACTCGCACGGGATCCCGGGCCCCAGTTCGGTGCAGGGTTCTGCTGATACCGTACAATCCGCACGTCCGACGCGCGCGTTACCGATCCGGGGTGTTTCGTAAAGTCGATTAGCGTTCTGAGGAAGCGGGTCAGCCGGGACACACATGAGATGGCAGGAAGAGGAGAAGAAAATGCACTTGATTTCCTTGCTTAACAACTTAGCTGCCGGCGCCGTCTCCGAAATCCGGTCCGCTCGTGGGGGGTGGCGCTTTGCCCACCCTCGGAAGATGTCATGGACCACCTCACGCGTGGCGGTTGTCTTGAGCGACCCTGGGGACGCGTGCGAGCGCGAGACTTCGTACCCTGCATTTAACAGTGCCGAGCTATAGGAGACGGTCAGGTGTGGGAGAAACGATGAACGACATACACACGCAACGTCACCCAACGAAGGAGTTGAGCAGTGGAAAGTGCCTGCAACTTTTCCAGGAGTGAAATAAAAGGGAACAGCAAGCTCCTACAAGTGTGACAGGTCAAAATAGCCAACATAGGTGTATACATGCTACTGCACAAACCTCTTGTGCAACGGCCAACATGCCCTTCATACGCGGAGAAGTGCCATAGTTCTTGGTGTTTTGATCGACATGCTCTACAACCTTTGCGACGAACTCAGAATTGTGGAGCGGACCAGACCACATCGGTCCTGCAAGCTGTACACAAATTCCGTTTGTCAACATATAACTAGATGCAAAGAGGACACTAACATGCATGGTGTAACCACACTCTGGACACCCTGAATTAACAGGAGGTCCAGTGGTCGTCTTGTATTGAAGATTGACCGCGCCGGACTGCTCGTCCATTTTTTCTACGACACGCCCCAACTTTTGCTCGTGGAAAGATGCACATCCAGAGCAAACATAATAAATGGACGTTTTGCTTGTGTCGACCATCTCAGCTCAAGAAACGAGTAATATAATCAGCGAGTTACCTAGCTGACTTTTTCACTTCTAGGGGAGCTGCATGAATTCGCACAAAGATACGAACGTAAAAGTCGATGGATAATGATAGAAGTGGTTCAATGTAGCGCCCGTATCTGATTGCAGACGTTGAGATGGTGTTTAACACCAACCGAAGTGCCTAAACACCCATGAACATCGATGAAAGTGTGGACCAATATCGCACTTACAGCCTCGTGAGAGTACTCTGCTTTTAGAGGCATACCGCCATAATTTGAGAAGCTATTGCAGGTCAACCTGTCAGCCACTGACTCCTGAACGAAGCGCTCACCATTTCTCAGAGTGGTTCGTGGTAGCAAGGACAGACATATCGGTGCATGTCACGCAAAGTAGACCTACAGCGGTCGACATTGATATCAAAGCATTCCTATTCGTATCATTGACTTGCCTCCGCTGTTTACGGCTTGCACGGCGGCATCGATGAATGGTGCGGCGGTGCCATATGGATCGAGATCAACGACATCGACGCGTGTTTTCTCTGTGCGGTGATCATACATCAGAGCACTAGTATCTCGTGAGGAAACTTAAAATATCTCTAGAAAGAGGACATACCACGCATCGTCCTCATGAATTCTGACTTTACCCGGATTCAACCTGACCGTCCGCTGATCGTTAGGCGCCGTGATCTCCTCCTCGGACGGACCTAGTCCATTTATCTCCACGTTCCTCTTCATCGCAGCAGTCGCTGATGGTGACAAGTCGTTGGCAATAACGAACCTAGGAATCGTCAGGGAACGGGAGGTTGATCATCAAGCACAACAAACCTCACAAGAGGAATCTCTTTGGCGTAACGTATAGATCGCAACCCAGTCGCCGAGAGCGCCTCTAAGAGGACAAATTTGTGCGGGTGATACTTGGAGAACAATTTAGAGAGATACGTCTGCGTGCGCACCAGTATTGGCAACATACCATATGTGGTTTCGGTATGCTTGCGGGATCAACTTCCATGGTGGACGAATCGCCAGCCGCGTCTGCGCTGTGAGGTGTTTCCCCCTCGTCTTGAACTGGATTTATGTATGAGCTAAATGGATCCGGCTAACACACCTAACGCCCACCTTTCGATTTCTCCCAAACAGCTTGCTCGAGCCGCTTCGCTCTTTTCTCCTCCGCCTTCCGAAACTTCGCTTCCTTCTCTCGGTCCACTTGCTCGCTCCACACGCGGATGCACGCGACGCTCATGTCGCGGTTGAACTCTTGGACGGGATTCAGGAACGCTTCGTCCTTGGAGATGAGGATGTGTGCATTGTTTTCAGTGTAGAGAGAAAATCCTTCGGGGACGAGGACGGGGGGGACTTCGGGTTCTTTGGGTACGCCTACTTTTGACATGTCTGCAATCACCATTGCCAACGGATGTCGGGATAGGTGGGATCCGGCCAAGCTAGAATGAAGACGAGTGCCGAGCGTGAGGCGCAGAGGCCTGCTGAATGCGAATACGAGTAGACACGTCAGGATTGAATGTTATTTCAGAGTTTCCCGACCGAATAGAGCAGGTGGGCGAGCAGCAAAACCTAGTACAGATGAGGGCTTGCTGAAAATTACGCCATGCCATAATCCAAAACACTGTGATCAGCTGTCCCCTCCATCGGGTTTTCCCGGTTAGATTACGAACTCAGTCGGAATTGATGGGCCATGAGGGTCCCCAAGGCTTCACATCACCAGGTGCGTACCGCTCCGACTCCAAGCCCTCCGATACTGATTCTTCCAAGTCGAGTTCCGACAGCGCTCGGCCATGGTGTTGAAAAACACACCTCGCATTTGCATAGGTCGCGCGATGAAGCCTCTCCTCTCAGCAGTGTATAAGAGCGTGGCGCGTCGGGCGTTATGCGTCATGTCCTAGCGAACGGCGAGTACATCTATTATGCCGCCCATCCGCCCATCTATGACGCCGACTGGCCCAGAACTATCGAGTCCGCCCGCACTGCGCAAGTCAGCACACCTTGGGATGTCGATGGACCCCACGTCCAATCGCGTTAGTAAGCCTATAATTTGGAGACCTCGCGTCGTTCCATGTCGGTTCTTCCTGTTGGGGAGCCAAGGTGAAACCTACTACTACTGACATTTATATCCACGTTGACGCGTTCCGCAGACAGGTGGGACTGCTCTACATCCGGGCGGTGCTGTCCCTCTGTAGTTAGGGCTGACCGCACGCGGTGGTATATCTGCGGAACTGCCACCAAACTCCATAGACTTCTATTCTCCGTCGAACGTGGCGGCCCGCATCTGCCATTTGCACGTGCTACCAATCTGTCACGTCAGAGGGCCATATGACTTACCGGTGAGGAAAGTCCCACTACGGACCTGGTGAGAGACCATGCAGGCTTTCTTGCAAGTTGGCGTGACAGACGGCGTATCACACACCCTGGCGATGTCGGTGAAGCGGTTGCCACTGCTGCTGTGGAGGGTGCTCGTCAAGGAAGAGGCACATCAGGTTGCCGAACTGGCATGGAGGGAGAT
>JBBPTU010001838.1:0-10219 GCA_038094295.1 Tylopilus aff. beelii
GACTAAACCCTGGACCTGGGTGTCGACACTATTTATCGTTGTGCGCATCATCTCCCCGACCACCTGCATAAGGCCCCGAGCAAGCTAAGGATCATTCATAGGTTCGTTATGTGGGCCTCGGCAATCTTATGTGGGTTAAGTGTTTCCGGGATGCGACCCAGATACTGACATCTGATGGTCCATCAGAATTAATTGTCTCGGTACGTTTGATGTCAAGGCGTGGGGTCAATCAAGTCATGACTTTACCTTAAGCGGGAAGTAGCTTCATGCCCCATGTTAATGAGGCATGTCTCTCCTCTGGCGGCTGGCATGTATTCTGAAGTATCTATACTAGCTGTGCGTATTCATTTGACATTCGTTATCGAGCCTTTACAATGCATTTAAATAGACAATGTGAGTATGCCCACCCAAGCTCTGGTGGTTAGTCGTGTCTGACATCGCTTTCAAGGTCAAATCATGTCAACTATGGATGTATGGTTGTTCATTATCTTTCTTGGTGCTGCCGATTGTGGGTTTTCACGTGTCTTGGTTCCAGAAGCAACTAATTGTAACTCGCAGTCGTGATGATGCTCCGTATCTGGGCAATGTATGATCGGTCGAAGATTGTCTTCAGGATTCTCCTTACATTCTTTTCCGTGGAGATAGTTGCTACCTTCATCTGTGGCATACTCACTTTCCCGTGGAAAGTGGCGGGTATGTAGCTACTGACTGAGCAAACGATATGCTGTATGGTTCACTAATATGATCTGCACAGCGGCAAATATTCAAATCGTCGAATCCCCGGTTTGCAATTTTCCCCGGATTTCCCCTATCAAGCCAGTCGTCGCCTATTTCCAAATGGCGCATAGTGTAATCCTGTGTATCTTTGCAATCGTTCAGTTCGTGAAGCAGTCATTTCTGATGTACGGCGGGAGGAAACAGTGGCAATTCAACCGGTACATCAACACGCTCGCAAGACAGGGTATCCTCTATTTCGTTGTGTATGTTCCCGTTCTCTCCCATCCACAAAGATGCAAACCAAGCTGATAAGATCCCTTCGATACAGCATCTTTTTATTCACCTTGGTTCAGGTATTGGATACCCCAGGAAATCCCCCGACAGGATGGAGAACGATACCGTTGGACATCCTAGAACTTGAATACGTGCCCGCGTTCACTCTCGCGCCGCGATTCATCCTGAGCATTCGGGAGATGTACGCGCGAGATGCCCGAGGTAGATGCCAGAGCGGGATCGACACCGGGTTTGGTTTGTTATCTGGCCGTGGCGCCGACGAGACGGCGATCGTGTTCGCAAGTGCAGGACGGAACGATGGGATCGAGGAGATAGAGATCGAGAGCGTGTCAGCTCGGCCAGAGTAAGTGAACGCTTCTGGATCTGGTTCGACTTGGTCTGGCTCGATAGAGATGGAACTTTGGTCAGAACAAAGCAGCGGAGGGCCTGCCGAGGGAAGGTATGTCTAAGACTTTCTAAGGAGGTGGACGAGTGTCTCAGGCCCTCCCGGATCTCGTAGCATTCCTTTTGGTGATCTACATTGTCCTCATCATAAATATGGGTTGCATTTTAGAAAAGAATCATTTACGATTCGCGTACGTCAGGTGTGTGAATTGCAAATAATTTGTCGCTAAGGATAAGATGACACCTTGTATGAGCGAGTACCAGCAAAGAGCGAATACGGTGTGTGGACAGCTTCGCAAAGTATTGTTCCCGCTACGTAAGTAGTGGGTTTTTGCAGGGGGGCCCAAAGTGGCCGTTGCTAAGCAACGGACGGTATCCGCAAAAACTGCTTGTTCATGTTTGCATTTTCGATCGTTTCGACATGTAGGGTACAGTAGACTTTCTCGTAATGTATGTGGTAGTGGTGTATATATCTTGTATTGTATCAACTTTGGGTGGCTCCCGTCACGGGATGCAGGGGAAAAGGTCAATATACAGCAATTGTATAATGTATAGGTTGAATGGGTTGGTATACACTATGAGATCCCCCTTTAGTAGGGTTGAAACCGAGTCGGAACTAGTGACCCGACCCTGCCAGTGCAGCAGATGTCAAATGAATACTGTCGGGTGCCACAGAATGAAAATTTCGCCTGTCGTCAACATCCATGACAATAGTTCCAAAGCGCCAGCCACGCCCGAAGCCCCCACCTTACAAACGGACTCAGAGGCCTGGGCTAAAGAAAGCACTGCTAGGTGACCATCCAAAAATCTGTGGTGGCAGCAAGCGGCGCCAAAATCCTACCCTTCGTGATTGGTTAACAGTCCTTGCCTATGTTGACGAGCATCCAGGCATGTCGCGGATAGATGTGGTCAAGTTTTCCCAAACTCGAGCTGAAGGTGCACTCAACTTCACACAAGCAACCTTGTCTCGCAAGCTGAAGGCACGAGAAGAGCTTGAGGATATTGGACAGTCAAATCCGACTGCATTGTCAAGCAAGCGACCACAAGCTGTCACTAGACCGGATGTTGGTCCAAGAACAAGAGGACCCCGAGATCATGATGGAAGACCCCACAGACGATGCAGCAATCATTGCAGAAGTTCGTCGACGAGAGGCGGCCCGGAATTGTGAGGCTATGGAACTTGACTCAGATGACGACGACGACGACGACGGCAAGTCAGCTGAACCAGCTATGACGATATCTGAGCTGATCGCGCTGGCCGAGAAGCTTGAGACTGGATATATTTCACGGGCGGGTGCATATTCTCACCCAGATTTTCTTCATCATGTTCGTGCATTCCGTGCAGAGCTTCGTTGCGACGAGATGAAAAATGCAAAGTAGACTGCATCGTTGTTTAGTCATGGTTTCTTCCAGGCTGTCGAGCCGTGCCAACTACCTTAGACGCCCCTCCGTGGGAACATTTAGTATGGTATATACTTCATAATGTATTGCGATTCAGTGGCTCCCGACAGTATACGTTATGAGAAAGTCTACTGTATTATTAAAATTTGTTCGTGTTTCTCATGACGACGGACTATTCCATGTGATTTCTTACTCCTATCTTGCTACGTCTTCCCCATCCTCTGTGACGCAGGTACTGCAAGATTCCTCACGACGAAACTGAAATCCCACTTGGTACTATTGGTATTTGTTCTTGTTTTTTATGACGACGTACTGTATGTGTTTATATCTCCTTCCTGGTTTGTCGGTGATAATGTCGACGGAATGCAGGTCGAGCTTCGGCATGCTTCCTTCAACGATACAGCGGAAGCAACCTCGCCGCCACTATCACTGGTGCCGCGTCATCAACGATAACAACGCGTCCGCCGACCCGACCACCATGTCGTCATCGACGACAACGACGCAGCAGCAATAGCGGCGGGCGCGACCTCGCGGCCACAACTACCACCTCGACGACGATGACGCGGAAACGACCCTACTGCCACCACCGCGCCGCCAACCGCGACGACGTGTCTACGCCGACTCCACCACCACGTCGTCGATAATGACGAGCAGCGACAGCGACGAGGTCGTCACGATCACTGCGTCAACAGCGCGCACCGGCGCGAGGTGATCACGGCGACATTGTGATGTTCACGATTGCGCGATTGCCACGACGTCGCCGTACCCACCTCACACACTCATCCCCGGGTCAACTCGTATCTGTTAGAGGTACCCGCATCGTTCCCTCATTACGCCTCTCAGCGAAACGATGGTCAACAGTGTACGGTTCCACGGAGCGCAGGTGCGAAGCACCGCAGCGAGGTGGCACCATTCATAGATCACATAATTTCTATACAATTTGTTGGGATAACTTGGCGAGTGGCTTCCAAATCCTTACTGGAGTACCGTAGCGGGCGTTGCCACGCATGTGGCCTTTCGTGTTATATGGGCGAGTACCGGCAAAGAGCGAATACGGTGTGTGGACAGCTTCGCAAAGTAAACAACAGATGAATCAAATCTTACAAAGCAAGAACCAATTTTTGGAACATCACGATGATCAACTTAGGCCACGGATTACTGATGCTTGGGGTGCGAACATTATTTGATCGAGATGGCTTGTATGGCATGGAATCAGATCGTTGCTTCAATATTGCACCTATAACTGGTTGGATGGCTTGATCAGTGATCATGCACAGGATGGGGATCACCTGAATTCATCATGGTATAAAAAGTCAAATTTCTGCCCTCTCAGGCAGACAATTCTTCTTCCTACCCATTTTCTCCACATTCTACTAAAATCATGTCATCTGACACTACTAGTGCGTTGGAGGTTGTGCTCAAGAACCTTCAGTTAAATGACTATCTGACTCGTATGTCGCTCCGCACCGTGACCAATGGGAGTTTGATATCACCATTCTATTCTAGTTACTCTCCTTTCTGCGGTCGGGTATGATTACAGTGAGCAATAGTTGCAGACTATAGCTAAATGTAGTGTGCTAATTGTTATCATTCAGTCCTCACATTCCCGAATGAGGTAAAATTTCCTGTCTTATAAGTGCGCGAGTGACTTTCTCTGATAATTTGTATAGGTGGAGTATATCTGGGTTAGCAAAAAGATTTCTGGCATTCTAGCATGTCCCTGATATATGAGACTATAGACCAAGTGCTGGACATGGGTATCAACACTATTCATTCTCGTGCATATCATTAATCTTCCAGAGTTAACGAAGCATGCAGTGAGCTAATAAGTATCCCACAAATAGGTCCGATATGCAGGCCTTTATGCATTCATGTGAGTGAATAGATTCTCTACGACGTGACTCAGACATGACATCAATGAACTGTTAGAATAGAATGTCTTGGTATGTCTAGAGATTGACTCTGATATTTATGTATAATGCTGATTTAGTTGTAACCTTGCCCAAAAGCCGGAAGTAGTTTCACACCTAGTGTGGAAAAGGTAACTTGAAGCTTCCTCTGATTACTTCGACTAGGGTGTATCCTGAAGTACCCATGCACAGTTGTGTGTATCCGTCATGTTCTCGTCTGGAGCTTCACCGTGACAATGTAGTCATTGATATCGACCCGGAATTTCAACGCAGACAATGTAAGCATGCTTACAAGTTCGCATGCCTTTGTGACCCGAAATATTTCCAGGCGAGGTTATGCAAATCTCAACTCAATTGGCAAGCCTTCTGTTCCTGGGTGCTGCGGAATGTGAGTCATAGTTTAATCTTATTTTCGGACGAAGTAAACTATGATTGTATCTGCAGTCACCATGGTCCTCCGTGTCTGGGCAATGTACTATCGATCGAGACTAATCCTCAGCATTCTCCTTGTGTCATTTTCTCTGGAGATGATTTCTGTAATCCTTGTAGCTGCAGTGGCCACTGATCCAAATAATTGTGTGTAGCTATTGCAATAATCAGGATTTGCTACACTAATTCACTGTTGTTGAACTTCAACAGGGACGATGTCGATTGTTATGATACTCAACACACCAGTTTGCACTCAAAGCTGGAAGTTTCCTGTCTTCACGATGGTATCTGGCATTTTACAAACGATACACGGTGGTATTGTGTCTGGGTTTGCGATTGCCCAATTTGTGAGGCAGTCACTTCAGGTGTACCATGCCACAAAGCAATGGCGAATTGATCGGTACATGAATTTGCTCGCAAAGGAGGGAACACTCTACTTCATCGCGTACGTGTCCCTGCACCACCGTTTTGCTTGTATCCAGATTCCCTTGCTATCACACATGCTTAAATTGCCAACCGAACTAACAGCAACTTTTTGTTTCAGCATTCTTCTACTGAATACTTTCACTACACTGTTGCTCTTCAGAGCAGGAAGATGGTACATACTACTGACCATCCTGCAACTTGTGCCTGCATTCACGCTGAGCCCTCGATTCATCCTGAGCATTCGGGAGATGTATGCACGTGATATTCAAAGCAAATATAGTGATGGGATCGACACTGGGTTTGGTCTGTCCTCTGGTGCCAGTGGTAGCGACACCGTGACTGCGATGGTGTTCGCAGATGTTGAACAGAACGAGGTAACGGAAAGCATCGAGGAAATACCCCGGCTTGACGGAGAAACAGAGGACATCGAGAGGATACTCTTAGGGAGAGGGCCAGCCCAGGCTGAGTAGACAAACGTGATTAATCGTCTGTGCTTTGTAACTGCAGTATCTATGTTCTTTATTTGGTACCACTCCCGCTAGCACTTTCTTCTGGTGGTTTTAATCGTAATGCAAGTCGTTCGCTGAGGTAGTATTAGTAAAGTCATTTAACTGTTCCGAGTCTATGCTTGGGGTAAATAAATTATTGTTTCGGAAACGCTTTTTCCATCTTGAAAGTTATACCCACATACACCTGACTACTCGATCTGTCTTGAGCATTCGGGAGTTGTACAAGCATGATGCATCATGCTTGTACAAGAACAGCGACATGAGCAAGCGTGACGCGACACTTCGGGGTGTATCCGCGCACCTTCTCGAGAGCCAGTCGACCACCGTGCAAGATGCTGCCCCGATATAATTTCCACCCCAAGTATCCGCCACGAACGTGACGCGCTCGTACCACTAGTAGCAGTATGCCACCTTGGTGATAAGCTTCAGCTAAGACCGCGACGCGCCTAGGTTCCGGCCTAATATAAGGGTGAAACCCCCTCACGATACGAAGTACGGAGCGAGACGTACCTTGTCACTCTTCCTGCCAATCTCACCCAGGTCGCGCGCCCTATCCGACGATTGGGTGAACATCTGGCCTGACAATGGGTCTGACGCCCATAATACTAAAGTAAACCAATGGAGTTGTTATGCGCGATCTTGCAGCTTTTCCTGAAGACCGGGGACCCAGGCTGTCAAGCTTGTCACAGCCCTAAAAAAACTGACATAACAGCCTGGAGCACAGGAGAGATACAAAAAATGATAGTCCGAGCGAGGAGGTTCATTGTAGACAAATGAGGAATGTCCGCCGGCGGTACGGAACTCTCGAACACCATACCATTTTTAGGAAAGATCCGTACGCGTGGAAGTAGCTTACCGACCCCCACACCAACTCCACCCTGAGCGTGAACGCCAATAAATTTGGCAGTGTCCAATGGGCAATGATCACAGCGACGTCGTACTAGTTATAAAAACACCACCAAGCTTGATCCCGAACCGGTGACCTGAGGTCGTAGCCGTCTCTTCTCACATCCGCTGGCAACAGACTCAACATCATGTCTTCCTCGTCCGGTACCGCCCTGGAATCTACGCTGACGAACATTCAGCTGAGTGATTATGCGTCTCGTACGTACGCTTCTCTACACTTGTCAGTTGGTCAGAATCATAACTTCATCGCAGTCATCGTGCTCATTTCTGTCGTGTATGATTACAGTAAGTTATAGGTTCCATTTGGACTCGACTGTGGTTTGCTTATTTCTATATTTCTATATTCTCAGTCCTCACCATTTCCGTTGAGGTTTGTTCTCCACGTTTTTATGATCATATACTCACGGATGGCGCACATAGGTTGAATATGTCTGGGTTAGTGAGCCCACGCTTTAGTAGTGTGATATACTCCTAATAAGATTATAGGCTAAGCCCTGGACCTGGGTATCAGCGTTGTTCATTCTTGTGCGTGTTATTCATCTGGGCCTCAGACCTGCGGCAGGCTAATGATCATTCAATCAATAGGTTCGTTATGCTGGCCTTTGGAACCTCATGTAAGCCAACAACTGTTGTGAAATTCGCTATCACCTAACGATTCATTAGAAGTCTTGTTCTCAGTATGTTTGCCATTTGAATCCGGGGGTGATCAGACTGTAACACTGTCCAAAGTCCAAAGTACATTCATACCCGGAACTATAGAGGTATATTTCCTGATTCTAATTATAAATGCGTTTCTGAAGTATCTATCAATAGTTGTGCGTATTTACTACCTCTCTTTCGTTAAAAGTCTACAACGGAAATTGATATCTATTTAACAGACGGTGTGAGTACTCCATCCCAGACTTTCACTTGCTCATCTCATTCGCAATTCCTTTGAAGGCCAATTCATGAAAGTCATGAATGAGTGGTTGTTTTGTCTTTTCATCGGGAGTGCTGACCGTGAGCTTTTATGTGACTCGGTTTCAGAAGGAGGCTCTGATTGTACCTGCAGTCGTGATGATCCTTCGTGTCTGGGCCATGTACAACAGATCGACGCGAATCCTCGGAGTTCTCCTAGCATTGCTTTTACTGGAGATGGTGTCCATTTTCTCCAGCAATGTGGCATCCAGTGACACGAGGAATATGACGGGTACGTGTTGACTATGAACGTGAGTAAATGGTGCGACTCATTCGCTGGGACAAAGAAACCACTATGCAAGTACTCAAGTTTAGCATTCAGACTTGTAAACCGAGACAGAATTCGCTAGAGGTGACGACTGATATCACAAAGAGTACCCTTGGTGCGACCCTGTGCGTCCTCGCCATCGCCCGATTTGTCGGACAGTCACTTCAGATGTATCATGCGACGACGCAATGGCAACTCAATCGATACATGAACTTACTCATAAAGGAGGGTATCCTTTATTTTCTTGTGTACGTCTTCGTTCCTTATTTTAAATCCTCGCCGAGTTTGCGAACAGTAAATGGATCGTCGGACTAACAGCAGCCCTTCCTCACAGCACCATTCTGCCTAATATCATCAACGTCCTAACCATCTTTAATGCATTACCTACAGGAGGATTAGGAATGGTACTACTGTTCATCCTGCAATTTATCCCCTTGTTCATTCTACCTCCCCGGTTCATCATAAGCATTCGGGTATTGTACGCACAAGATGTTTGGCGTAGAGGTGGAAACGGGATTGATACTGGGTTTGGCTTGTCGATCAGAGGTGGTGCAAGTGCCTCGGAGATCATGTTTGCAGACACTGAGGAAACCGAGGAAATCGGGGACGCCGAGGGAATATCGAGGGAGGGCGGGTCAACGAGTGAGTGAAAACGATTCAGCGTCAGGCATTTTCTCGCCAGACGCGCGAGTTCCTCATACGGGGTTACCACCCCCTCAAGTTATAGCACGCTCCTTGGTACTTACTTTATCTTCCATCATACACAAGGCGTATGTTAGAGCAGGATGTATATTTTATGACCATACACGTGATCAGATTGGACAGGCCGGTCGGCCACTTAGCTATCTATGGACCCTTGAGGAATGAACCCGATACATCAAGCCGTGTACTGACGACAAGAAACCGATGAAAACCAGCGAATGCATTTTGTTCGGCCGTGTTCTAGTTCGCAGGATACGTACGCAGCAACAGCCTATGATGATGGCATGCTAAGGCGGATATCTGCTGTCCAGACGATCCGCAGTTTGATTGAAGATACTATCTGAGAGCTAGAGCATGTGTCAGCGCACATATCGAGGGGGGAGAACGGTAAGAGCAACAGAGAGTGCGATACCCAGGTCCATGTATGCTGGTACATGAAACAGTTTGCAACCAACACACACCTCATGTCTCATCCATCGAAAATTGAAACGTGGCATGAATGCACGGGATTGACTCTACTCATCGAGATCTGCAATCCACGACGTCAGGAGCCAATCTCCTGTTTCGTTTGTGCAATGGGAACGTCTAAATAAGCCTGCCACACGAGCTAAGGAAAGTACAAACGACGCACTCCATGCCGTCTGTGAATCACGAGTTGCTATAGTAAGGATGTTGAAAGTCGGATAGATCCTCCCGGTTTAGTGTCGGACGCGTCTGCAGGGGACGAGATATATATTATACTTTAGCGACACCGTAACGGAGTCACCGCAGTGTACTCGCCTAGCGGCTGCCTCTGCTCTTTGTGTGGTTGGCCACGACCTTCATACGGCCATGTAGTGGTGCAAAGCCGAATAAACGAGGGAGTCAGTTATCTGCATGTTGGTAGGAGTTGAAGTGACTGAACACTAGGTAATGACTCAAAAGGGTGCAGGTTCACACGACTCACCAGCGGCGCGAACTCAGGTCAACGTTTCGACGGTCGCAGACAAGAACCCACTCGACAATCCCGTGTACCATTGGACGCGTCCAGTGTGCCAAATTGCCAACGCAGAAAAGTGCAACATGATGGAAAAGGATTTTCCCTGTGTGTAGAAAAACTTGAAGGTAAGTGATCATTTTCACACTGCCTTTAGGTACAGTATACTATTGTCGCGTCCACAGGACTGGAGTGCTCTCCCAAAGCCTAATACCAGGACGTTTGCGCTATTCATTCCACACGGGCTAACGCGGTCCCGGACTTGCGAGTGCCTTAATGTACCACGATCACTGCGCACCGGAAATGGGACAAGGAAGCATTGGCTTTCTAATACCGTCGC
>JBBPTU010001839.1:0-10206 GCA_038094295.1 Tylopilus aff. beelii
CAGGCCGGCTTGACATTTCTTGGTTCCGTATTCTGAACGCTCATGCGACCCAGAGGTATCTGTCCACTTGGCAGTTACTGTACTATTTACTTATTTATTCTTGCTCCGAGTTGAATGCCAATGTAAAACTATTTATTCCTCCTATCTGGATGTGAAGGGTCTGCTCCATTTTAGTACAAGCCAGGAAACACAACACGGGTCTATACAGAGGACAGTTGCTATCCAGTACTAACTCACAATTACATCACATGTCGCCATGCTGACCTGGTGCCACCTGTGTCGTTGCCTGTCCCACCTTCTTCTCTGCCGTCCACGAAACCGACCAGGTACCTTGCTGCCGCGTCGAAATTGACCGCCGGACATTTGATCCTGAAAAAGCAAGGTCACGCGCAGTCCACACATGACAAGGTGACAACATCGAATAGTTGTACCTTCCACTATGGGAATCGGTAGAAGATCACCGGTTTGGCATGAGTACCAAGAGAGGGGCCTGGCACTCGCGGATGACGACGGCGCGCTACCAGAACCGATCACATTGCTCGCCACGATTGAAACTGCTCGTCGGAAATTGGATCTTGAGACATGCGTGGTTCGTGGTGTTGCACGTCTCGAGTCACGGTAACAACGCTGAATAGTCGTGCATCTTGCTCGGAAATTTTGGTTCCTTGATGTAGAACCACTCAGTTGGGAAATCTGTCTGGAGAGTGCTGGACAACGAGGTCGAGTTACCAGCTGTACACTTGGAGTTGTGGGGTAACGGAACGCTGCAGAGCTAGCTACGGTACTCGATGAGTCGAGAGACTTCAGGTTTGAAGAGGGGGAGTACGGATCGTATCCAAACGGTACCACGCATACTGCGGAAGGGTAACAAAGTAGGGGTTAGATGAGCTAGAAAAGGTAGTAAGTTTGCCGCGGACTTTGCCGGATGGACAGTTGATGATGCCAGGATGACTTGCCTGATTTCGTCACAAAGTAAATGGGGCCTCTCTCCATTCTCTAATCCAGGAAGACACAGCCAGGAAGCCATCCAGGGGCCATTACGATCTCCAGCTATCACAGCAGGGTTTTGCAGCTGTGGCTCGTCGCATCGGAAGAGGATATAAAGCTTGTTGGCTGTAGATCGAGATATCGTTGAGAATACGTCGACATAATTGGTACGCCATACCTGTCCCTGTCCGGGACCAGCTGATCGACGACTGCATGCGTCGCACCTGGAATAATAGAGGGTCAACAAAAAAGTCCTGAGACGATTTTCAAGAGTACTCTCACCAGCAGTTGTCATTAGGAACAATCCATTGAGGTCCTGGACGGAGAGACGTCCGCCTCTCAACGCTGCGCCGGATCGCTAACCGGTGTCGCTGGCGTGGTGGGTTGCCCGGGTCAGGGAAGTGCTTGACGTTGACAGGAAAAGGTGAGCGGAGGACGTGTCCGGGTTGAGCAGAGTTGCCAGAGCAAAAAGGGCAAAGACCGAAATGATTTGCTGTATGCGCGCAAGGAGGCTCCCCCGATAAGCCAAATACACGGGATCTGATACTGATCGCACCCCAGAAGGTTTCAGATAGTATCGACCAGTCGCTATCCAGTGTCGCCGTGCTTTGAAACGTCTCCTGGTCCAAAAATCGCATGAAGAGTGGTTGACGTCTGGTTGATGGCCTGACAACGAAGTAGAATTAATGTTCAATGCAGGTACACTGGCAGGTCGCGCCGCAGTGTTGGGCTAATGGGTGTTGCAGGTGCGATACGGGTTAGGCTAGCTAGACCAACGTGCATAGAGCTTATTGTGTTCTGCTAGTGTAGGAACTTTTCAATTCCACAAGACGAATCAAGTGGTTGATTTATGCTCCCCTGAAATTCGAACCAGGGCAACCTAAGAGGTCGAGAGTGCTGCCTGGCACCGCACGAACGGTGCTACAAAGTAAAAGATCAATATAACTGACGAAACACAAAGACATTGTATGATATACGCACTATCATTGGCGTACCGTGGTGCCCCTCGGATCGTCTCGCTCAGGCTAGTTGCCTACTGTATCGTTGTTGCAGGTGCGACCGTGTTCGATCGTTCGGGGTGTAGATTGACGATTACAAATGTAACATTGGAACCGTAGGATTGTCTGTCCAGTGGCAATTTGTACAGAACATGACCAAGGATATTGAAGAACGCACGATAGACGGGATCGGAGGAGGCTCTCGTGAGTCGTGGGAACTTGAGCGCTGTCGTGGCTTGCATCGCCACAAGGCGTGAACTGACATCTGCTCCGTCAAAGTATACAATGTTCACTTTTTCTCGCTCGTTACATTCTCCTGAGCCCGCAGGCTCCTGGAAAATCGACCATTTACATTTCGAAGGCTTGGTCGCAACACCCATTCAACCACGGAGTTCAGTCTATGCATGCCACGAAGTAACGATCAGGACACTTTTCAAATCTCCCCGGCCTATTTTCGATCCTTTGGCCTTGCAATTGCGCTGCGGGAAACACCCGTAAATTAACACATTCAAGACGTGGTCTCGTTAAATAACATGAAGTCTCTGGTGAACACGTTCGTTTCAACTTACAGGTGACTTCCAGTAATTCCTTCGTGTTTCCCAGGGCAAATAGAACTTTCCCTCGTCCAGAACGGTACCACGACCGAGTCTATTTTGGGTGAGTTGCTAGATGTCCACGTTTTTGGTCTATCGTCTCTAATTATGTATTGGCTTGCAGCATCTCGCAGCAATCAGAGCGCCTTTCATCATCAAACAAAAAGCAGCCACCGATAGTGGAGTCATGCAAGTGGTTCTGAGTAAATTCTCGGCAGTGCGACAGCCCCATCGTTGGTACGTCGCCACAGACGCGTCTGTGGTTTTAGCTCGTTCACACCAAGAAGATCCAGCGTGCTTGAGTGGATCTATGTACTGAGAACCGCCGCCAAGATCAATTTACTCCAGAGTTCAGTGGTCGGCATACTCAAGTCATCACGCTTGCTCGATGGACATTTATGCCACAGAACAGGAATTGCTGGATACAGCGCCAGCATGAAGGATGCGGGACGTCTCGACTGCGATGCTGATTGGATTGTTTGTATGTTCAATGAGTATTCGTGAGGCATGTCTTGATCCCGACATTCTTTTCCGTCTTTCTACAGGGTGACTATCTTTATTCGTCGATTTATCAACGATTCTCGGACCTGGTATGGCTATGCGCGGGGAGTGTACTTTCAGCGTCTCCTTCAGAGACGAACCTCTCTTACTAGTATTGCCCTCACAGTTTCAGATGTGCACGGCTTGGCCATATTCGATGCACTGCTATCCCGAGCGAGTGCTTGACCGAGATCGCAGGCGTTTGGTGGTCCGATCGTCCTACCCGAGCGCGCTATGGAATGCCGGGATGCTGTACTTGCAACGACGACCCATGGTAGGTCATATCCGGAGCCAGTCATTCGGATGATGCAGCTCTGTACTCGTTTGGGCAGTCGGCTCGTCCTAGGCGGTTCACTCATGCGGTTCGTCACGCTTGACGTTGTCAGATCAGTGAGTCAGTAGAACACCAAAGGAGGACGCCAAACTGGATTAGGTACCATGTTGTAAGCCTATATTACCCATCATATGTTTATTGTGTGTCCCTCCGTTGACGCGAACCCGAGAAATTCAAATCTCCAGTGTGTATTTGATAGAGACTGAGACCAACCGACGCTGTCAGGCTATCCGTCACGACTGGAGGCTCCAACGCATCTGGATATCAAGAGAGGGCATCTGTTGCCATTTGTTACGCTAGGTGTTAAGTAATAATGTAATCTGGATGGTAATAAACCTAGGGTTCGCTTCTATCGGCACGGCGCAGGACTCGATAGAACGAAACTCTGGAGTACATGGCCGACATCGATGTGGCGAGAACAACCCGAACAGCATGGCAGATGATGATAAAATCGCCGTTAACGTCTGCTAGATGCTATCAGAGGACAAGACCCACTGCAGATACAACTACCAACGACTTTCTTTGTGAATATTTACCCTTGAGGAATCTTCCTCGAGTGTGTGTAGTCGAACGGCCATTCCAGATTCCGAATGGCAAGCAGTGCCGTCATTGTCGATACCAGTAAGCCAGAAAACATGATCTTCGTCTCTTCGAAAGTACCACCGCTCGGACATGTGACTCATCCATCAGCAGGTCGAGGAAAGGTCACAGACGGAGGTATGTCTAACACTCCCAGAGATGGGGCTGGCCTACAAATGAGCTGGTTAATCAATTCCCAAGGCAAACCTCGGTCTGGACCGCATATGGCTTGAGGTCGTCTGATGGCTTCATCTGATCAGTAATACAGAGCGCATACAGATGAAGATGGACGTGGTTGGCCTTGAATGGATCCTGTATTGTGAGGAAGTGCCAGTCCATGATCCACTATACCACTGGCAGGGTGAATCCACTGGACGGGCCAGAGGTATTGGTCCATGGTCCATCCTGTAAAATCTAGTTTATCGTCCTGTAAAAGCCAGCCGTCACTAGGATAGACTCATCTGCACCACAAATAGCCGTAGCACACCGTTTGAGCGTTGTAAGGACAGGAAGGAAACGTCGCCAGAGCTGAACCATGACACCAGTCTTGGCAAATCCAACAACATTGACACGTCAGTTCGCCGGCGAACATGCGTGGACCATTGTTGGGACACATACTAAATTCCGGCACTAGAAGCAACGACAAAAGACATCAGTATTCGCAGGGGTTCTTGCATCCCTATTACTCGACAACTCACCAGGTTGAAGGTGTGCGATCCTATGACTAGCGGGCTAGCTTCGTCGTCTGTTTCCGCAAAGAATTTCAGGATTCTAGGGCTCTTTTTCCATGTCGAGGACTGTGGATACCGATCAACAACTCGACACATGTCTGCTCGACCAACTTTTTCACAATCAACGTTACTAAGTAGAGCAATACGACGCACCTACAAGAGGACTCCAAGCCATGTTGGTAGAACCGCGAGTCAAGGTGAGCACCAGGAGTTGAGTGACTAGAAGAAACTGTCAGCGATATCTCTATGTCAATTCATATGCGCTTACCTTCCCAACAGCCCACCTACCATCATGGTCAATGCACATAAACACAGTGTACTGGAACCATACCTGTGCAAATACCCATAGATCGTCACGACGCTGGTAGACCACTTTTGTGTTAATGAACGGCCGGATTCACGATTGGATAACAGAGGCGAGAGACAAGTGGTTCGAATTGACGCAGTTCTGGTAGGTCATGACCGATCGAGCTTGAGACAGTGAAGTGGTGGAGGAAGGGAAGCGGTCTGGATCGAAGTGGCATGGCGGCATGGGTTGAGCTCGAAACGTTGTGGTGGGGATGGGGAACGGGCTTAAGATGACAGGGTGGCGATAGGAAACAAGCAGTCGGGCTCAAAACAGACAGGGTATGAGTAGTCGGGCTCAGACGAACATCAATAAACGCGGAGCAATGGCTGTCGTTCAGACGCAACTTGAAGGAATATGAGCGCTTAGTCCCGTCTCGGACTTCTCACGGTTTACTCGGGAATGGGCGCCTTCGCTTGTTCACGCGTTTCTCTGACCTCGTCACCCTTCTTGATCACCGAGACGTCAAGAATCGAACACCATATGATCCTCATTTACATCTTGCTCACTGAGTCCATCTCGCCGGCCAGGATAATCGCACATATGACGTGATAACAATTAGGACAGAACGACCCCCCTGTGGCAGGGTGTTCATCTCATCCACCCGCCTCTAGTTGGATGCTTCTTTGTGGCACGATTCGTGTCTCACTTTAACGCGAAGACGACCTGACCGTTGAGTTTGCTGCGTGCTCTAGTGAAAGACCACAACGCCGCGAATCTACTACCACGACTCTTCTACCGTGCGGCCCTTCCGTCGTCAAATCAAACCTCACCAGTCACTAGTGCAAACGAAATGGGAGTATCGGACCAGACCATCCATCCCGAATCTCACAAGCAGTGCGGGAGTTCCGGCCTCCATCGTTAACGGAATTCTACGTGGTCCTGCCACGGACAAGCCGTTCTGTGTTCCCACTTCTCACGACCGTCGTATCTCTTGCGATGCCAGCAACCCGAGTATCTTTTGTTCTCTGTGAGCCGCCGACTGGCACTGCAGATAACAATTGACCTAAGGCGATGTGTGACAATGACATATCGCTCCCAACGTGAGACTGAGTCAGATCAAAACGAATTTAGAGGGACATCAAAAACATGTTGTTGATACGTCTAAAGATGGCGATGGGATCAAGCCAGAAGGGTAGGTGTTAGGGTGGAACTCGGGTGTCTGTCATCGCCGCTGGTTCCATCATGAATCATGATGTCAGAGCCCGAGAATTGGGAACAACGTTGCGAGGCTGCAAAGAAGCAGATCAGTTCTGCGTTGCTGAACACCAACTCGGGGCTGATTCGGAACCATACTGTCGGTTCGCGCGAGGACGCGGCTCTCGATGTATGCCAGCCTTCTCTGATCCTGAGCGCTGAGCATCCATGCGTGTGCGCTTCTGCCAAAGAATTTCCCACGTTCCTCCCACTGATTCTCAACTTACGGTCACGGCGCTGCTCATCATCGTCACCTATTATATTTCAACACTTCAGTGCGAATGGCGAACGAGTGACTGTCGAACGCCAGTCGTAACTCAACCGTACTTCATGCGGTGGCATGGATCTTCGAGGAGTGAACCACCAATCTACATTTTAAGTTCGGTGAGTTATTTCAGTCTCCTTTAGTTAAAGTGAGGTGTCTGCTCACACAGTGTGGCGCATCCTCCGTCAATGGTCACCTCGGACAGAACCTGGACTTTGTACCAAGAGCGCAGAATGCGGAGGCTACTGTACCCCTTATCGCTTCAGACCTGCATCTCGTTGGTAAGGTGCATGTACTCAAAGTTTATTTGAGCACTGAAGAGCAGGTACTGTGATCTACGCAGTAGCAACATCACCACCCGATCGCAACCCTTGAATACCAAATGTCCGCGGCTCGTGCTGTTCGATCGCGCACTGTTTCGTGTGCGTCGAGGAAGCGTTCCGAAGGGACACGGAACCTTGTGGTGGATCTATCGGTTGTGGATCTGGATGTGGCTGATCGAATGTCGACAATCATCGGTACGTCAGACTTGTTTGCGACACGACGTTGATGCAACTGATTTGGTACAGCAAGAGCACAAGACGGTGAACACCAATTGGAACAGAAACGACGGCGAAGGAGTAGATCTGAATCACTATGGATACAGGGCGGGAAAAGTTCCAAAGAAACCATCCTTCTCAGCCAGAACATGAGGTAACAGCGCGGTGTTCTCTTCGTGATTACGATCATTGACTATGACTACGTGATGGTAGGATCATCTCAGTTTCATGTTGATGATTCCGCCTCACGATGTGAAGCTGTCATTCCGTCACAGGAGACGACCCAGCTATGGGCTCGCCCATCAACCGTGCCAAGCTACTGGGTACTAGTACTCCACGCCTCTGGGACTCTGCGAACTTGATGTGGGCGGAGCATCTCATGGAGTATTAGCACAGCCAGGGCTTGCAGAGCATCTGTTCCGATGATGACGAGATGGTTTGCAAAGAACACAATCGGAGGCGTTCGAAAGATGACTGTGTAGGTTTGTATATAATTTTTCATGCGTTTATGATTTGTTGGCCTAGGCTGATCGATGGAAATCTGTCTTATAGGTCTAGCATGGGTTATGAACAAGCCACACAGATGGACGTCTATTGGGCGGTCGATGGTGATCGTTGCTGTCATAAATGCGATTAAGAGCACGCGAGGAGAAGCAGCGTGGTGCCTAGAACGTCCGTTGTGCCAGTTGCTTGTCTCAGCAACGCTAACGACATGCGCATGTGCACTAGTGAAATATAGAGTGTTGTCTCATGCGTGAAACCTGAACGAGTTCATGCATTACGCTGTTAGAAATGACATGGTCCCGAGCGACATTTTGTCTTCATACTAAGGTCGGGATATGTAGATAATGCTGGAAAGTTGCAGGAACGCCAGCCTAGGTCACTGGCGCGTTTGATTCCTGCTGCCAGTAGCGACAAATCACGAATGGCATTTGCCACCTGGCATCAAGGTGACTGCACGAAGACTCACTTACAATGAAAGGAATGAAACTCGATACTCAGTATGGTAACAGCGCGCCAGGACTAGTCATTGTTTGCAGGATCCATACAAGGTTTGCAGACGTCCCAATCACTCTCATTGGCGTATCCAGATTGATGTCCATCAAGACTGCCACAACAAGATGATCACATCAGAAGGGCTTCTGGAAAACCTGTATGTCTGGACCATTCTCATTGACGGATCTGGACTGATATCCGACATCTCGCCGGCGGACACATCTTTTAGATTAACTCACCAAACCAGTTCAAGACACCGCCTCAGCCTGTCCTGTGCGCAGAATTCAGAGTTCCAGTCCCAGGAAGGAAAGACCTCCGGATTCATTTTTCAACTGCCGAATGTATGTTTGCGAAGCTGACTGATCTAGGAAGGATTGTGAGCATTAGAAAGAGTTTCTCTCGCAGATAAGGAGCACAACTGTGCAACCATCATATCATGATATGGATGCGGCCGCGAAAACGCGCACACGGGAATGATCTAGCGCATGCTGGCCAATACTGCCGCACGAGGTGATGGTTGGCATTTAATGACTTGAATACCCGAGATAGTCCGGGACTATAAAGTCTGCCCCATCGAGAGACGAAGCAAAGATTCCATCAAGACCATGTCTTCCAGACTTGAAGCAGTACAGGCATTATTTGACCTTCGGACGAATGATTACACTAGTCGTAAGCTGGTCTCCCCGTGATTGGACAATGTCCTGACATTTCGCAGTTATTGTTATGACTGCCATTGGATATGATTACAGTAAGGCATGCAATTGATCCCATTCGACCATGTCACTGACCTTTATGCTATCAGTCCTTACATTTTCAGATGAAGTATGGTTACTGGCGTTATATGGCACACAATCTCCTAATAGATGACTCGTGTAGGTCAAATATGTCTGGGTCAGCAGAAGCACTGTTGTTATCTGGTGGCACAATACATCTCTGACAAGGCTGTAGACCCAACGTTGGACATGGGTGTCGACACTATTCATTTTTGTGAGCATTGGTTTCCTGACATTTGGTTGCACCTCCAGAAACTTGAGGGTTATTCACCCAATAGGTTCGCTATGGAGGCCTTTGGGGCATCATGTGAGTCAAACAATGCTATAAGATGGATTTGGTTGCTAATGCCGATAGTCCATTAGGCTTAACACTCTCCGTGCGTCCAACATTATTTATACACAAGGTTGATCCAAGCATGACATTTCCTGAAGTCGGAAGTACCTTTATACCTGGGACCGAAAAGGTATGATCCACTGTTTTTGAGAATTTTCAGGCACATCCAGAATCATCTGTTGGTAGCTGTGTGTGTTATTCTATGCTCAGTATCAGTGCTTGATGACGCTATTCAATTTCTATGGAATAGACAGTGTGGGCACATACCCCCCAATCTCACTCATCCATCTCATCCATCATTACCTTTAAGGTCGAACTATGGAAATCATGCAACTATGGGCATGGGCTCTCTTCCTTGGTTCTGCTGATTGTGAGTTGTTGTGTGACTTGCTCCTAGAGGAAGGAAGCCATGATTGTTCCTGCAGTTGTGATGATCCTCCGTGTCTGGGCAATGTACAATCGATCAAGACTCGTCCTTACCATTCTTCTCATAATGTTTTTCTGCGAGATCACTTCCACAGTAGTCTATAATGTCTCTATAAGCAATCCGAGGAGACTAGTAGGTATGTAGCCAATAGTGAAACGAACAGCACACTACACTAAACCTGGTTTGTGGTGATCACAAGAGGTCACTGTCACAGTGCTCAATCTGCAGATCTGTGAATGGTACATTGATTCAAATAGCGCCATAATCTTGGGCACCGTGACCAATACCATGCAGCTGATACATGGTGTAGCCCTGTGTGCATTCGCGATTGCCCAATTTGTGAAGCAGTCAGTTCAAATGCATCGGATCACAAACCAGTGGAAGTTCAGTCGGTATATGGACATGCTTGTCAAGCAGGGCGTCCTGTATTTCATCGGGTGTGTCACTCAATTTTTGCTCCATCGTGTTTCGAACTTGTAAATAACTTAATAAATGATCACACTGATAATAGTTCCGTCGACAGCATCCTTGTGCTTATTGTCTTGTCCTTGGTGAACACCTTTGGAA
>JBBPTU010001841.1:0-10203 GCA_038094295.1 Tylopilus aff. beelii
GCTTGCTTGATAGTGGCATCGAGTTCAGTAGCATGAGCAAGCGAGTCGTCCCAGACCGTAACATATTGTCTGTTGCCTATTCACCTGATGGCAAATACATTGTCTCTAGTTCAAGGGACAACACCATTAGGATCTGGGATGCAATCTCTGGCCATGCTATTGCAGGTCCATTGCTGGGTCACACAAATGCAGTCAACTGTGTTGCCTATTCACCCAGTGGAGATTATATTATTTCTAGCTCAGGAGACACAACAATCAGGGTCTGGGATGCATCTTCCAGTCTCCACACTGTTGATCCACCCAAGGGGCATGAAAATATCATTCGTTCTATTGTCTATTCACCTGATGGGTCCCATATCATCTCTGGTTCCACAGACAGGACCATTAGGATTTGGAGTGCAACTTCAGGTCAATGTGCTGGAAAGCCATTTGAGGGTCACATTGATGAGGTTTTTTCTGTGGCTTGCTCCCCCAATGGTGCCAATATTGCCTCAGGCTCTGAAGATGGAACCATTAGGGTATGGGATATGACCACTGGTGAATATGTGGCAGGTCCATTTGAGGGTAGTGGAGGTGCTGTCAGGTCTGTTGCCTATTCACCTGATGGCATTAGGATTGCCTCTGGATTTTGGGATGGGACCATTAAGGTATGGGATGCAACAACTGGCCAGTGTGTGGTAGGTCCATTTCAAGGCCATACAAACATTGTCAAGTCTGTTGCCTATTCACCTGATGGATCTTATATTACCTCTGGCTCAGAAGATTGGACTATCTGGGTTTGGGATGCTACTACTGGAGAACCTGTTGCAGGCCCACTTGAAGGACATATGGGTGGTGTCACCTCAGTTGCTTATTCACCTGATGGAACTCATATTGTGTCTGGATCAAGTGATCACAATATCAGAGTTTGGAATGCAGCCACTTACCAATGTGTGGCTGGGCCATTCCTGGGCCATACAGGTTTGATCACAACCATTGCATATTCACCTGATGGCACCTATGTTGTCTCTGGTGCCAAGGATAATACCATCAGAATCTGGGACATTACCACTGGCCAATGTATTGTAGGTCCAATTCAAGGACATGTGGACTGGGTTCAGTCTGTGGCCTATTCCCCTGATGGCAATTATATTGTCACTGGATCCTTTGATCAATCCATCAAGATATGGAGGGTGCAAGAGCTTGCCTCTTTTGGTGATTTTGATGAACAGGATGGCTGGATGCAGTCTTCTACTATTGGTTGTATTGGTTGGCTTGCTCCTTGGAACAGAAATGCCTTCCAGCTTCCTATCCATTCTCTAGTCATATCTTCTTCTCCCATTTACCAGGTTGACATTAGTAATAGTTCTTTCAATGGGACAGTTTGGACCTCCTGTTGGAAATGATTATTTTGTTTGTTTTTATGGTCATACTATGTCTTACTTCTGTGCCTGTTTTCAATATGGTTAGCCCCAGGATCAGTAAAACTATGTACCATTACAAATCAACTTTGAGGGTGTGCAATTAATTACAAAGCCAACTGGTATGCCTTCAAGTTGTAAGATTGAGTATTCCTGACTACAATTCAAGAGATCTGTGCATACTGCACAATCTGACCCTTCAAGTAGCCCTGTAGCAAATACACCTTGCACAGCTCAGCCAACCAATCCAATCCAATATAGCCAATCATTGATGAATCTCATCCACCACCATTCTAGTGCTTTATTGAGGTTTTCAGCATTGCATCTAAACATGTGCCTTGAAACATGAGCAAGGCAACTTGGTCAAAGCCTCAAGAGGGTTAAACATTGATGATCAGTTCTTGATCAGTGGCAGTTGCAGTAAGGTTTAAGCAAATATTGTCAATGAATGTCATACCTTCAGGGTTACTACAGTGGAAATACTTTGAGATTACAGAGAAACACATGGGTGGAGGATTTTAATCAGCAGTACTCCTATGGTACCAGATTGATAAAGACATGGTGCCTTTGGGCCACTCAGTGACTCAAATGCATGAGCATCTCCAAGAATCATTGACAAATATTCTCAATAGAGCTCATGAGTACTAGTGGTCTAAGGAACTGGATGTCAGCACACACACTCTGAACACAAATAGCAAGAGGCAGCACTTCACATGAGAGGCAAGCAAGAAGATGTGACAATTAGAGCTCACAAATGAGCATGTAATCACCCATTGGCAGTGACTGGCAGGTCCATGGAGCACTGCAGCAGACAGTGCAGGTCAACATCCAACAAGCTATCACCCAGCATAGCCTGGGTAGTGACACATGAGGCAGAGAGTGTGCCTACATCAGCCATGATGATGGGGTAAGTATAGGGGGTGGCAGTATTGACCAGGAGGGCAATAGATGGGAGGAAGGTCCTTAGAGCATATGTCTGCAGGACACAGAGAATGCAACAGATAATGAGAACAGACTATGGTGATGAGATAAACTACTGGAAGGAATCAGTCATTCGAGAGTTGTTCAAGGACTGCAAATATGAGAAACATCATAACACACCTGCCAGGGTTGTGGGAAAGTTCTGCCAACACTTGAACTTGAACATTACCCCAGTGCCAATGGCTGATTAACTGGAATAATACACGGGTTGGACTGTGGGTCATCCAAACTTGCCGAGGCTGCGGTTATGCCTCCGGACTCGGACGAGCATCTAGCGGTGTGCCTCGAGGTGCTTCTATCGAACTACTTCAGGAAGTTAGCCCTCGAATAGTACTGTACTGGGATAATGGTCCGAACGCTACTGATCAATTTCTATAACTTGTCCGTTGATCATTACAGGACGCCATGCATAACTTAAAGTCGTTAGTGTAAGTCACCAGAACAAAGTTCTAAGAGGAAGTCGTGAGTATACGTCGTTAAGAACCTTACTCGTGGAAACTCGAGGACTTCAAGGAGAGCTGCTGCGTAGAGCGAGCGTCGAAAAGCGGATGCAATGGGGGCTGCGTCCTAGTACTGTTGTCAGGCTAATTGATTTGATGCACTTGGGAACGAACGAAAGGTTTCCCGCGGAACATGGACACGATCAGAATAGCAGTGTGGGTTGATTCTAACTGGCCTGTTAAGGCGGTGGCGCAGATACGACCACTATTACAGCAGTCGATGCCAGTGGCCCAACTTGTTCGCGATGGAAGGAAGCGTGATGTGACGCGATTGACCCGCAATCTGTGGGTGTGTTCATATATACATCCAGAAGGACTCTTTTGCTACAGCAGTAACCTCCTGACAACGATGTGGTCCTGACATCATGAGAAAAGTGGATTAAAGTACGGCGCATAATTTTAGAATGGAACGTCAGCGTGTGACCGTCATTAAGGCTATCGATCCATTATAGCTTCAACCGGAATTGGAACTGGAACTCCATCGGGAGCATAGATTGATCTTGACAACTTGAATGATTATGAGGCACGGCGTGTATAGTGACTCACCGTGTGTAGGCATTCAACAATGGATCGATGGAGGAGTGGAAATGCTACTGCCACTGGGAAGGATGTTCCACATTGAGGATGATACGGCGCATCGCGACTTGGTACTTGTTGATGTGGCGACTGGACTGGTTGAACCACCGATCAACGGAAATACACCATAAGAGGAAATGACGAATGTGGCGCTGCGCGTATATAGGACCGAGACCGTTGTCTGATACTTTGTGGACTGTGTCCATATCGACCTCGTCGTTATTCATCCCCTCCTTTTACCCAGGCTTGTGTCCGGCACACAAAGCAACATTCGACGGCTTGTACCCACCTTTGATACCCTCACACGGCGATGTCCCTCTCTCTCAAGGCAGAATTAGGTATCTGGGCCACTGCCCTCAAAGCTTACGACGAGCAGGACTTCGAGAAAGCTCTCGATCTATTTTCTGTGCGTCCTGGGTCCTATTGCTACTAGTACTGGTCGTTCCTCATCCACACACATAACCTCAGCGTATTAAAGATTCTTCAAAGATCCTCACCAACATAGGACTCATATACGCTACCATTGGCGAACACGAGACCGCAGTGGACCATTTCGTCGCTGCAACCAACCTCGACTCCTACCTTGCGATAGCGTCAGTGTCCTTACCTTGCTTTTGCACCTCGACCATTCGATCCCTGTTGCGCTAATATTAATTTTGGTTCTCGGTCCTGTTCTCACCGTACCTACGTCTATCCCAGGCATTTCCAATGTGGCGTATCAAATTTCCTCCTACAACGTTACGATCTGGCTCTCCTTAACTTTGAGGACGCATACCTTTATCTCCGTGGAAATGAAGTCATGTGAGTTTTCGTCAATCTTTCGTGCCCTTGAGCTCATTACGATTTAGTAACTATGAACAACTTGGCCTCAAGTTTAAACTCTATGCTGCTGAAATCGTATTCAACAGGGGCCTTGCTCAATTGAACTTCGGCTACACAGAAGAAGGGATGGCAGACCTGCGACAAGCTAGCAAGCTCAAGTTGACGGATGAGCATGGTGTCATCGATGAGGCCATCGGAGACAGCGGTGAGGGGTACACTGTGTTCAGCATCGTTCGTCATTTTTGTTCTATTCTGTGTAGCCCATCTGATGTTTTTTTAGCCCGTCGGTGTGATATACCGGCCGTCTGAAGTTAAACTTAAGAATTCCAAGAGCAAAGATTATCTCGGCAAGGCAGTGAGTATTATTTTGTCTCTTGTCCCTTATCTGAATCAGCCCCCTGCGATAGAAGCTAGTTGCGGCAAGCGATGCCGACGACGCCTTTACTGAATTTACAGGCGTAGTTAAAATGCAACAAAGCTCTGCAGAGAACGCAGATAGCAAGGAGAACGAGAAGGAAAGCAGAAGTGTAGCTGCGCCAACACCACGTACGATGTCAACTTCCCAGCGATTTTTCTTTGTTTTCTCACTGCGGAAGCACAGGGACTGACCCTATCGCCCCGCGTGCAGCTGTCTTAGAGCGTTCAAAGACGGCTCTTCAGCTTGGTGCTGGCGTACGTCCAGATGCAGCTACTATCCTTGTCTCTCGACGGTCACAGTCGATCTCGGATCCGACGAATATACCACAACCCACTGCATCGGATACATCTAGAAGTATAACCACAACCTCCAGGATTAACGCGACGACGCAGTTAGAGAGGAGTGCTGGGGCCGGTATAGGAGTGATGGATTTAAGGGCCAGAACACCTCAGGACACGGCTAGCGCCCTCTCCTATCGTAGTGCGATCAACTCGAAGTCAGGAGGAGACGCGAAAACAGTATCGAGCAGGACACCGGCGGTGCTTCGGAATCTACCGAATCCGCCGAAGCCGAAAGGGCAACAAGCACCTGAAGCAGCCCAGCAGTCTGCACCACAGCCACCTCCGTCGACCATCCAATCAGGTCGATTTGTAAATGCAACCCAAGGTATGACACCCTTGGTGCTACCCGCAGTGCCAGTTCAAGGCAAGTGCTGTCCTAGGTTTTCTTTTCCGGATCTAAAATCTCTGTTTAGAGGGACACCTTACCCAATTCTACGACACGTATATGGACGTATATATGGACGAGCAAGTCTTGCGATCGGTGATTACTCGCTCTCCAACCGCCCAAACACAGAGCCCATCTTCATCGCAAAGGCAGTCGCCTGCGTCATCACCCCTCTACCACAAACCACGGTCACAGTCGCATGATCAACTACTTCCCGCGCGGATGCGCTCTGCTGAGAGCCCGTCAAGCAACGCGTGTATGAGTTCAGGGATGGGTCGTACATTGCCGAAGGATGCGAATGCCAGTATGCCACACGCCAACTCGAATGCGGGTCAAAACACGAGCCTAGGCCTAGGTAGTCCAAACACGAGGAGGGGAGCGCTCAACCATGCAAACAGCGGATCGCTCCGGCGGAAGGTGGTGCCCCGCGCAACGACACGACACGATCCTGAGGAGGGCGACGATGGGTTTGTAACGGGCGAATACGAAGAGTACGAGATGGCGAAGATCCGGGTCAAGGTAAGCCATCCCTGCATGATTACTTTTCACTAAAGTAAGCGGACCCGTCGTAGCTCCACTACCAGGGCGACGTGCGTGGGATGACGATCTCGCCGGCGACGTCGTTCAATGAGTTTGTCGAGCGAGTGACGACCAAGTTCGGGAGGTCGATGACGGGGTTAGGGATGAAGTTTATGGACGAAGACGGGACGAGGATCTCCCTCCGGGACGAAAGTGATTTCGAGCTGGCAATCGAAACTGCACGAGAGCATACCAAGGGGCGATCAGAGGGTAAGATAGAAATATGGTGCGTAGACGTGTAATTTACAACAACGGGACCTTGCTTCTATCGAGGCTCGTCATATGTATAATTAATTTCGCGCACAACGTACCATCGTTGATCATAGTGCTCCTGGTTGTCTCTGCATTTTCGCGTCTGAATCAATTCCATGGGTTGGATACCAACATTGTCACTTGCCGGAATATGAATGGATCCGCCATCGTCCTTGAAGCGAGGCCCAAGTGGACTAACTTGATGAAGCGTCGTGCACGATCCCTATGACTAGATCTATCTTCCGAGTTGGAATCGTTCAATACTGCCATCGAAGGCGCTCCGAGTATCCTGCGCGTCTTCGTTTCGTCATTTCTCGACTGTAATTACGAGAACCCATGTTCTGCCTTCTAGCTCGCATTACGAGCATGTAGCACCGTTCTAACACATTCAACGTCTAACCAAGCTAGAAGAACGTCGGATTCTCGAACGTCATCATGGCCGCGCATTACGAGTCCAATTCCCGTCTTCATGGCGCACATTGCCATTCCTCCATCCTCGCTGGCGAACCCGCTTCACCGTGCTTCTCCCTCTTAAGTCCGTCGTCCCGTGGTTCTATGCCCGCTCTTCGACCACTTCGCTAGCGCATGGAGGCCAACGACCGAGGCGTTGGTCTTTACCATCCGAGTCGTAAAGGGCTTGGTAAAGCTCGCGGTGCTATTTGGGTACGCGAAGGAGCACGTCATGCTGACTAAGAGCGAGCCTGGGGGGTAGGGAAAGACGGTTGGAGACGTGCGGGAAGAAGCTAGGGTTGCATCTCCACCGTCGGTTTCCCGTGAACAGAGGGGTGTGGATTTCTGACGTGGCACTTCGTTTGCTCCTCGTGCCGGCGGAGGGGTAGGGGGCTGCGTGCTTGGCACCGGCTGCCATACAGGCCTCCAATGGCGCGCGGCTAGGGAACAACGCAACCCAAATTTTGGAACTACGGCTCGGACGAGTTCGTCAGGTATAGCATTCCTGATTCAGTGTGAAGTAATAGCATTCTAGCCTGGGCACTGCACCATGTTGAGCATCAGCCCGCAGTTGAACGAAGGTATGGATGTACCAATTGACTTGCGCCTGCGATGATTCGGCATCCGTCGTAAATGTTCTGGTGAGACATTGTCGCTTCATAATAGCACCGTTCTCTCCGTGACAAGTGAACGCGAGTTCCTTGGGTACTCTCACGGAGTTGAGGAAGGAATAGTAGCGCGTATTTTGGATGCCGTATGACATGTCTTCGAAGTAAACCAGACCATCGCGTTCAATCAGTGTGAGCTTGTGTGACGGACTTCACCCGGATAGCTGCCGTTGTCTTAGTATCGTTCAGCGTTACAAAATAGAGGAGACCTACGCAACAAGACCGCCATACACGTTGATAATCTATGCAGTAGCGGTGGCAGGACAGGTGATAAACGACTTGATGTTGGGAAAGGCATGGGCTATACCGATATTATGTCGTGGCGGAAGATGGTCCAAGAGCAAACTCAAATATTGGTAGACATTCTACGTGAACAAGGACGACTTGGCCAGTGTGGGCGGTAGGGACACTGGTCGCCGATGCGAGGTGGAGGAAGGCACGTACTTCGATGTTTGCGCCAGCCGTGCATCGGATGTCATCCGGGCCAATGACCGGGAGCACCGGCATTCCAAGGCTATCGACCAATATTGACCAATCAGGACCGAGAGTCCTATCATTCACACTCCGCCCCGCTATGACCGAGGCGGGCAGATTGGTCATGCGAAGGGGTTGCGAGCCGAGAAGCTCCCAAGGGGTAGCCGCATCCGGAAGCCGACGAACCCAACCAAGGGGCTCCCAGGGTGGTTTTCGACCTTAGCGAGAACCACCACGGCACTGCCACAGCTGCGACCTATTTGGCGTCACCTGACGCAAAAAGGTCGCGCCTCGGCCATAGCCGGGCGGAGTGTGAATGATAGGACTCTCGGTCCTGATTGGTCTATATTGGTCGATAGGTCGACCCCTTGGAATGCCGCGCTTATTATCGTCTGTTCTTGGCGTTGCCAACCCTCCCCAAGCGCCACTGCCAGTGTCTACGTCCAACCTGAAACTCTTATTGAACTCATGAACGACGCACAGATTTCTTTTCATACGCGCGCATCAACAAATCCGCTGTCGGTATCATGTATGGGGTATGAACTCGGTGGCAGGCTGCCTTGCTTCAGCCATGCAGAATAATCTATGTGATGGAGGTTGTCTATCGCTCACTACCGTCAGCGTTTGTAGATTTGGTAAAAGGTCGTTCTCGGCATCATGGCCCTTTCTTTTCACGGCGTCCTCGTTGCTATTGGCGCGCTCCTTTCGCATCCCTGCCATTTTCTCCTGGACATCCTCCTGGATGATCCCCTTTTAGTTTCCACTTCCTAGAGGTAGACACACCCTCGGATGTAGCCTTGCCAGCTCGGATTCCCGTTGTTTCTGTCTTTTAGCTTTTCGTTCCACCATTCGGGGCTGTTTCTCTGCCGCCAGCGTGTCACGACTATCGAGGCGACTCTCCGCAGCTAGAGGTGTCGAGCTTGCCGAAGGCATCTGTAATGGTGGAGGAACAGAAAAGGTTTTACTGCCTATACCTCCCCGTGGCAGTTCATCCTCGTCCCCCAGTGGAGAGACACCAGGTCCTCGTTGGATGGAGCCGGGATCAGAAGTGGCAGATACTGAAGGTGTCAATGACGAAGTGGAAGACGATGAACGGGCACGAAGCTTTTCTTTGAAGTAATCCGCGACGCTCTTGGTCGATGTCGTCAGGTTGTCGAGCGAGTGTGAAGGTTGATCTGGGGTGGACGAGTGTGGAGTAGGTACGGGGGTCGAATCTGATGTGGACGCGGAGGAGGGTGTGATCCCAAGAACTTCCGCAATGGCCGAGGCAGATTTGTCTGCGATACGTTTGGCGGCTCTGAGACGCGCACGATGTCTGCGAGAATTAAATGCGACAGAGGAAGAAAAGTGAGAGTAGCGAATCAGTTGTGAGCAGGTAACTTACGCCATTGGACGGGGTTTCGGTGCAGCCTCAGAGTGCAGTTCTGGTATAGACGATAGGGACAAAGGATCGGAAGAGGTATTGGTAGAGGTAGAAGAGTCGCCAGGACTGGATTTTTCGCGGCTTTCCTGCTTCTTCGGCTTCTTCTTAGTGTCCCCGCCGACTAGATTGTGCTCGCGTTTCCTTTTCTTTTTCGCGACAGGTGACTCCTGTGCGTGCACGAATGCATTAGCCAGCGCCGACCCGGACGCTCTCCTGTGGTCTTCCTCTCTCTCCTCACTATCAGTTCCACTTTCCTTTTCGGCACTCTCGTTCAATCTCTTCAACAACACCTCAAAATCCTTGTTCTGTTTCCACGCAATGCCGTTGGGATCCTGTCGGTGCTGCGCGCCGATGCCCATCATGTCGAGCTTTTGCTGCACCCTGAGGTGCGACTTCATTCCGTCGCCTGAAGATCCGAGGCCCTGGGACGCATCCCATCCGAATTTCGAGAGATAAGCAAGACCAAAACGGGAGGCATCTGTCGTGCGACCGGGGGAACATGAGCGCGATCGCGGAGATGGTATGGGGCCTCACCATCAGCCCAGCTTAGATTCCGAGGGTCTGTGGGGATGCGCTGTTTTTGCTTGCGGCCTGCGAGGCCCATCGGTGCGCGGAAGAGAAGCGGGACGCCCTCGAGCCTGAGTGTACCAGGGTCCAGGTTCTAGATTGCACATTGCTTGCCTTGCCTGATCCGGTCCAGGTCGGTTCACAGAGTTCCCAGGCTACACTGACGGCGAATATCTCCGAGTCGTGCCTTTGTAGTCGGTCAAGCACCGCTGATACCCCATTCAATCTGTCCGAACCAGCGAGGGAGACTTGCCAATCCTGAGCAGGCATACTACTATCAACAGATTTAGAGCAGTATCAGGTTTAGTAACTTGAGAGTGCTTGAGCTTGCCATCTTCGATAAGCTTCATTCAACTCTCGTACATTC
>JBBPTU010001842.1:0-10201 GCA_038094295.1 Tylopilus aff. beelii
AATTCGTCAAAGGGGATGGGACCACCGGTCGTGGTCCCAGCAAACGGTCCAATTCCGACTTCCCACACATCTTGCATCACCACGCCATGATCTTGTAACGGTTCGTCGTATTGAGCTGTCACGAGCTTCTGGACCCTGGTCGAGTGTCAGCCCATCGCTTTCAGAGGGAGAACAAAACAGAAACGAACTCGGAGGATTCAGCGCTGGTGATGACGTCCTCGGGTAATGGCTCAACGGTGGTAGAACCGTTCTCTGACCCTACGTCCCTTGCAGAGTTGTCTGTGTCGGCAGCCTGTGCATTCGCGCCCCGCGCCTTGTTGTAGTTGTACTTTAGCAAGACAGTGAAAGTGCCATAGACGATCGTACCTGAGGCGACGAAGGTCCTGTAACCACTTCCTGAATAACCGACTCCGTTGAGCATCCGGTTTTAAGGACGTGAATCCGCACACACCTGTCGTGGCATTCCTTCGCCTTCAATGCGCTGAACGATGTGTGACAACGGATTGAGCGTGGAGTGCTCGGAGCCAGATATGTTACCTTGTAACAACATGTTTGATGACGACGTAGACGAGGTGCAGAAGGATGATTTGATTATGTAGCTGCGGAAGTCTAAGAACTTATTTCGAAAACTCACAAGCTGTAGGACGCATGAATCCATTACCGATGGTACCGGCTTTACAGCATGGTAGGTCATCGCATTTAGCCTTCGGACCCAGGCCCTGAGGTTTGGGGCGTAGTTCGAAGCCTATTCTATGTGCTTCTCACGGGAATTAGAATCAGCAGTCACACTAGATTCGACTTTCTGTGGAAAAGTACAAAATTAAAGGTAGTCCAGGCTGAGTCCCGTGCAACACCCGACTTCGATAGCGTAGTTTCATATGCCGGACCCACCCAAAATCAGAGTACCATAACCTTCTGTCACGCGTCATTGAACACCTCTCTGAGCCCTGCACTGGAATGAGCGTGCGTATACGCCTCAACCGAGCGATAACTCACCTGCTAAATCACGATAATCGCACATTTCAACCGATCCGGGCCATTCCAGATGCGAGAAACACGCCTTCAGGTGGTCCCAGAGTATCGTCGAAGTCTCTCCATGCAGGTCATCCCTGTTTAGCTCATCTGGAAGCCCGTTGTTGTACTGTAACGTGAGCGCGTTTAAAATGTGGGAAGCCGCTTCGTAGTAGAGCTAATAGGCTACGTCAAACTAAAATAGAAGGTTTGAAAGAAAGAGACGTACCCCAAGCTTCATGCAAGATATTCCAAGATTGGATCTGTAACGCTGGTATGAGGGAGGTGGAAGACAAGAACACATCAAAATATACCTCGCACGGACGTAGAAAGGGTTCAAGGCGAGAGCTTGATGATAGTATGCGACAGCATCGGTGCTCTGCTGGTCGCTTTCCAGGGCTGCCCCGACATAGTTGTACAACGACCAATCCTAGCGCGATTCGAACAAGGTTAAATCGAAAGCACAATAACATCTTAGATAACGAACATTAGGTCGAACGTTTAAGGCCGTGCGAAAACAGTCCAATACATTGGTGTCTTCCTGAAAAACATTGTCAATAATCATAAGACTTCAGAAGGGAAGAGATATGCACCCCGGTCGCATACATTAACACTCCCAATGCAATCTTTAGGTCTGCATCTACATCGTCTGCGCTCACAAATCGAAGAAGAACGTCAATCAACCCCATGAAATTGCCATGCGTGCCCGTGGGTAACGTTGAGCCCGATACCGTCGACCCATACATTGGGTTCCTCAGTATCCATTCACGAAATGCGTCGTAGGCATTCAGTTCATCGCCCTCATTGACATACGAGACAGCGAGTTCAAGCCACGACTGGAAATGGGCCGGGTCGAGTTCAACGGCATGTCTAAAGGCTTGAATGGCCTTGGCGTCGCGTGAGCTTTCTTGTTGTTTCACCCCGAGTTCGAACCATGCAACTGCATTGGTTTGATCTCGTTGGACGGCAGCTTCTAGCTCTAAGACGCTCTACCAAAAACCAGAAAAACGATAGATTAATGCTCGATATGAATGCAAGTATTGGTATACATACTTTATATGCATGTTGTGAATATGAGTCGCGGTGCCACGTTCCAGATGTGCTCCTAAGTAGATAAGGATTGTTTGCCTGGAACTGGTAATTTGTGGTCTGCTCGCTGTCAGCCGTAGTCGCTTCGAGCCCATCCCATTCGTTGGGAAAACCATCCACTTCTTGAAGGAGAGGGTGGGAATCAATCATATTTAGCTCCTCTGAACTCGGATGCGAAGAAGCGGCTACAGCGGAGGGTAATATTGCGTTGGATGCGGTTACTTGACGTAGCACTTCCGCTTGGACGTCCAGCTTTCTCTGGGCCACCAGCAGGTTGTGGAGTAGAAGGAAACTGACCCTGATACCAATAAACTGGAGAAACGGATGAGATCATTGCTCAGCGACCAGAAATAGAGAGAGCGTACCCGATTTCGTGGCTGTGATTCGTTGTAGGCTTTGCACTCGTCCATCAGCCTCTGGATCTCGTCGCCGTTTATGTCCCAACTGACGGTGTGGGCGATATCTTCAAGAAGACGCCGAGACTCATTGTCGGCTACCACCGGAGATTCAGAAGGTAGAGCGAGTCTCTCGGAGGTCGTGGTAGGACCACACTCGATGTAAAGCTTTCGGATGTCACGAGGGCCAAACCCCTTGCGACAGAGAGGGCATTGGGTCAGACGGTGAAGACATCTAATACATTGTTTATTAGGCCTCTTCTACACAAGATGGCATGGGCGCTCACTCTTGACAAAAGACGTGACCACAGCTGATGGCATGGGGGCTGACTCCGTTGGCATAAGGTTCGAGGCAGGTGTCGCACGTCGAGTGCGGATGTAGCATAAGGGGCATGATTGGTGTTTAAAGTAGGAAGAAAATGTTCGCAGAGGGCTATAAAGAACGAGCGGCTCCCCGGTGCTACAGCATGGCTGGTAAACGTTCGAGAACGTAGACGCACGGCTGCCACTGAATGGAAGGTGAACGCAAGGCCATTATGCCTTCGGAGCAATGCGGATTGCTGTACCGAAATCTGCTCATCGACGTCACTAGCGTGGACAGTGATCAGCATACTTGCCAGACTTGACCTCATTTCAAACTCCGATCATCACTTCGGTGCCAACTTGCAGCGAGCGCTTGCTTCAACCTGGGGTGTGTATTTGAGCACCCACTGACGACTCGTGGCAGATCGAAACACTCCTAGGTGTTCAGTGATGGCCGGTGCCTTGAATTTTATGAGCTTAGCTATACTGCACTTAGACTGGCATGAACGAAGACTCAGTCACGGTGGATTTCGAGGCCTCCAGGAAATAGCCGCCTTGCAACTTGCAATCATGATTTTGGAGAGATTCCTCAGGAAACGCTCAGATTGGCCTCGTGCAATCGACTCATTCACCTTGGGGGGCGAGCTATCCAGAGGACGCGATATTGTGAGTTGCGACAGAAGAGTAGCATCAATCGTACTATTCCTGAATCACGTGTCTCAGGCTGGATGACCTTGAGATCGCCATCTGATGCTTGAGGGCCAGTCTAAGGTGCCTGAATGGCTATCCCCATCCCCCTCCTTTCAGCATTTCCGGTATATGAACGACATTGAAGGTGCTCTGAGCAACCTTACCAACTCCTTGAGAGTCTATTTCCTGCCTCGAATATCCAGGAAATATAGACCGGCCATGCAGCCTCTGGGGTTAAAGATGTTGGCAACCTTGGAAACACTCTTGTATCGATCACCAAGAGAATCCAGACGACGTCGAAGCAACAACCACCCTGTACTCACGCGCTGCTTCGAATCCCATTTCCCTGATCGCTAATTTGGTACGTTCAAATCCAGCATTCTGCGACACTCCCTGAGGTATGCACCGTTTCCATTAGGCTCTCTGTTACAGTGAACTCATGCGAGGTACAGAAGCTTAGCTAGATGCGGGACTCCTGCAAACTGCTGGGAAGTGGCTCAAACAAGGATGGCCAACCGTCACCTTCGAAGTTCTCATGACAATTTTGAGCCCCCTCTTGCATTCGAACAGGTCAGTACCACGCACAAAAATTCACACTCAGAGCAAACAGATTGCTCTAGGAGGTCCGAGGCTTTCCGGATTTGTGCGATTTTTCCTCCACAAACAGCTCTCTCAGCTCCGCACTTCAGCACCCTTTAGATCGATGGCCACATCCAACGTTAACGAGTACTGTCGCAACGCGTTTAATCGTTCATGCAGGCGTTGATCATGCTTCACTTCCTAACTTCACGCTAAAGTATACTATTAAGTAATTAATCCTCAAAATACCCTGAAAAGTTTCGTTCGTCAGCGTGTGTTACGCGCAATGATAGAAGAGAAGGCAATGTGTGAAATTCCGCACGGTCGGTCTGGAATCTTTCCTGCCTTCGTAAATTCACAACTCGTCCTAGATGTTTTGGGGGTTCTCAGTTCGTCATATCGTGTCACGGGGATTCCCGCTGATCGTTTATCTCCGCGTCTCAACAGACTCCCGTGGGGCTATCTCACATTTTCTGCGTCCATAATGCTACTGGCTTCATTTAGGACCCGGCCAAAAAGTGTTTTGAGATTGTCATTCGTTATATGTTCCTACTTTGTCCACCCTTGCAGCGTCACGGGTTACTACTTGCTTACCTATGTAGCATTCTAGGTGTAGCTGTTGAGTGGGAACATATTAAAGAGATTGTCGCAAGCTCACGCGCTACCCTCCTGGAATACGAACTCCATGCGAAAGGCTGGTTGAGTCCGTTTTCTTTGCTACGGGTTGTACTAGTAAGACGCCAAGAATCTTACCAAATGTGACTTAACCCCGCTGGAAAATATCAGACACCTTCGCGCTGTCTCGCCTTCATAGGGACCTCCACTTCTCTAGGCTTGTCAGACGGCCAAGGGCGAACAATGTCTCTCAATAATATCGCGGTATGATGCAGTCAATCAGCAACAAGGTGTATGCCAATTATTTGAAGGGGAAACAGGCGATAAATGCTGTAAGGCATCTTCGAGAAAGTGTGTGGCAAGTGCGTTTTGTTTATCTGTGGGCCTTTAGATGAAATGTTTCGTCTTTCTTCAACGAAAGGAAGTTGTAGTCAAAGCGTGGGAGCAACTGTAGCAGTGCTGTCCTGTTTAGTACATCTTTGTTAGTCGCGAACTTGAACAAGCACTTTGAAGCGCACAAGGTTACCGTCGTTCAAATACCATCAAAGTCTGGTCATTGTTGCCATGAAGACGTTGTTTTCGAACGCGATGACCTGGGCGACACTCGTCACCGTTAATCCGAGTTGCGTTACGCTCTTGTTCTCAGACTGTGTTGTGCATGGGTCATGGCTGCATAATAACCCATAAGGTTCCTGCGACAGGCATAAGGGCCACAAATCCAACTTGGTCGGCCGTATGTATCCAGTTGGTTCACGCATGCCCTCAAACTGAACTTTTCCAGGTGCCACAGTCGCATCAAGACCCAAGAGTCCTGGTCAGCTCCTGCAGCATACTTCGTCCAGCGTGAGGACAAGACAAACGAACCGAACGAAGAAATCGCTAGCTAGTTTCGTCACCTTCTAACGGAAAGCCATGATACTGTGTTCAATTTTTGATGGGATCATGGCGCTGTTTTATCGTACGCCCAAGGAGCACTTGAATGGGATGTGGAAGATCATCAAGAAACTTCCGCAAAGCCCGCCTCCAAGGTACGTCCACCTTTTGCGTGTATTTGAAGCAGTGTTCATACGTCTCCGTCGACCAGGCACGTTCGCGTACACCTCTACCTCGACTGGAAACCTGGTTGCGATGAAACCGAGTTCGTAATGCGTCACAGTGCGCTCGTGGGCGACTTTCCCGTCGACCAAACTGGAAGTCTGTCGCTTGCCCCGATCAAGTCTAAGTGGGCGCTCCGGGGCTGTGCGGTCAGTTCTTCCATACGTGATTTCACTTCCGATTTTTGATCAGGACGGTCCCTCGAACGTAGCCCATCGACCCCTCTCGCCGGGCTAAGTTCGATACCGTTCATCCAGAATGTGTATCGCCGATAGCGATCAGAGTGCTCACGGAGAGCGAAGGTGTCCTCAAGCTCTTTGGTAGGTCCTCTTGATGTCTATTTACCTTAGTCTCCGTGACTTTTCCTACGATGTTACTTATCGCTCGTCTCGCGCAGAACCAACTCCATCGAAAGGTACAGTCGCCATGCGCGACCTCCGCCTCCGGCTCCTCACCGCATACGACAACTTTTTGATGTCGTTGCATGATGCAACGCTCGGTTGGCTCGCGGATACTATTGGCCTGTTGATGACGGCAAGTCCAAACCTTTACCTGGTTCTCATTGGCATCATTTATTGACGTGCATCCAAGGCGATCTTGTTGGCGATGGTCACACTCGGTGTACCTGCCGCGTTGGGGTGGTATCTTTTCAGCACGCAACCCTGGTTAGCGTACGTCGTCATTGCGGCGTCGTAATGATCCCATTATTCGCGTTTTCGGACACTCTTTCTTTACGTTTACTATCCCGTTGGCTCGTAAACGATCTATGCTGACTATGAAACTGGTATGTCCCACCGTTGTATGCTTTCCTCTCCCTTCCTTGAATAGTTGATAGAGTGTATGATAGTGGACTGTACGCACAACAAGTGTAAGGGTGATAATACGGACGGTATGTAAGTAGCATGCATGGCCTCCAAATATCTTGATTCCTCTTCCCATCTTCGTATCATTAGATTGGACTTCTTCTGGCCCCGAAGTATACCACTCGTAGGTCTGGCTATGACGCCACCTGATGCGTTCTTATGCCATCATGATGACATCACGAGCTCCGAACCTGTGTACACTTTCCGACGGAACCGCGACTCGTGCTACTGGCGGCCGCAAAGGCAGTGCTCAAATACAAGCCAACGAAACGATTCATTAGTACTATCTCACTGTCTTTGGGTCCGATCCGACCTGCTCCGGTGGCATCGAAACTTTGGGAACTTACAGCGGAGATCAGCACATCGCGAGCGCTCCGTCGTGCTCATTTGAGCATCCGAGGGGATATGCGTATGGCTGGCAGTCAACGCCGGTATTCCCACGGTATCATAGAACTTGAACCAGTTCATGTTCTCGTCCGGCAGGTCTGCTCGACTACACTGCGCTGTCGGTCCCGTGCCAGCTCCGGGAGATGCGCGCGCTTCCTGTGCGTCACATCCGCGCCCCAACCTGGTTGGAGTCCGACCTCTGGTCCTATTTCGGTATGTTGTCGACTCGGATGTCTTCCTATTGGGACATCGAGAATGTACCTATAAACAACGCGGATGATATCTCCGATTTGTGTCCCTCTCTCCCCTTTGTTCCATGGCTTGCAGATGATGGTAACTGTCCCATTATCTATCATCGCCTTTACTTCTGATGGGAACCATAGGCTTCTAGCAACTTCTTGTGAAGTGAGATGCCCGGATCTATCCGTGCTCACACTGAGGCACAGCAATGTTTCTGCACCTGCCTAAAGTTGGGGAACGCAATCAAAAGATAAATATAGATCTGCATTCAAAGAAGAACCAGGTCCGGACACGTTCCCCTGACCCGTGGTATATCACATCCGCCTTTCCTGTACACGGTTCTGGAATAGAATTTTCCAAAGTAGCCTTCTGTTGCGAGCCTTGAGAACTCCGTGCATACCTCTCTCGAATTAGTTTTGATTGGTCTGCTGATCGGCCTCGTTGCACGGGATTCAAGATTCTGGCCTGATAGGGTACGTAGCCTATGCTTGCAAGCACCGCGTCCTCTGACTTGTGCCTGAGATTCTCAAGCGTATGAATGACCACACGGCTTTCTGTGCGATCTGCACGCTTGGCTCTCTCCCTTTGACCAGTCTTCGAAGTAATAGTGATCTCGATGTAATGATCACTAATGGCATGCACTTTCGTCCGTGCGTCCAGTTATGTGGCATCGACGATCCACGCGGAAGCGCGCCGCGGACGCATGCCGTACGCGTTTGCAGCTGTGGCTGGTGCAACCACCCTCACGATCGATCACGCAGTCATGGAGTCGGCACAATCGGCCCCGGCGGTCTAGCGCGATATATTTGTCCCAGCCCTCAAGGTAGGTAGGGTTTTATTATCCTCAGCTATGTAGACCCAGTGCTTGAATTCCAAGCTCTTGTACGACACTAGCGCCGCCTTCATCGTCGACGCCATCGTCCGTCCGAGATGGGTTGATTTTGTAGTTTTAGCTCAAGCCCATGCTGGATTGCATTTCGAACGATCAGGGAGCGGCCGTTCTCTCAGCACGTGCGATGGACACCGTGGGCCCGGGAACAGTATCGTCGGTAGTGTCTCGCACTGTCGTGCACCGTTGAGGCATCCGTTGATTTTGGCCTTTTGCGGTCGACTACGCTATTAGTAGAGTGAAATCCAGCAAGGGGTTTGGATACTATGGTCAGTGGTTCGATCATGTTGGAATACAGGTCTCAGCGACGCGTAGCTACTATAGTGTCAGAAAAGATGTAGAAAGATTCAAGTGTCGCTGTGTTTGGGGGCGCGCGAGGGGTAAGTAACTACTTATAACTCGTACTCAGGCTACATGAATGAGGTACAGAAATGAAAGAATCTAGGTGTCCGAGAGTTTCGATAGTAGTGTACACATTGAAGTGTGATGAAGATATACATGTCGCTAGCTATGAGGATCCATGAGGGTGTCGCAAAGAGTATAAAGATAGGGAAAAGAAAAACTTTGCCGCTGCAAATATCAAACCAGAAATCTACCACTGGAACTCCCGCATCGATACCTTCGTCGCAACATCCAGAGCACCCCTTCCGAGAAACTCGCCCCTCCAGTGACTCTTCATAGGAAGCATCCTTCGCAAAGAACACAGCAGGGTCTCCGCATCGTGCTCCGTCAAGAACGCCAAGTAGCAAACGATCACAGCCGCGACATCCACACACCGATCCGGTGGTCCAACCACGAGCACAACCGATTCAGACTCCTGGCATCCCGGCCTCATTTGGATCTTCTTTCCATTCTCCTTCCACATAGCGTGCCTCTCTGGCAATGCCTCCATCAGATAGTCCCGCGAAGCAAGCAGCTGACTCTCCGTCAGCGCGGTGATATCGTTGGTGTGTCGAGACGCCAGGTTGGGACAAGTGAGTCGTAGATCTTTAGTACCATCCTTGGAGATAGACTCGTGTGAGGTCCAGTCAGATGGCACGATGTTCCTGAGACCGGAGAGGGAGTTGAATGCGACGCGGATCGTATGAGTGAACTTATTGCCGTCATTGTCACGTAAGGCAGCAATCTCGCGGTCGTCGTCGGTCACGGCGGCGTAGATACGAAGGGTGATCTTCTCGTGGCGAGTCTTGGACACCACATCATAAGAGAATACTTCTGGGGTGTCCTCGTCTTCGTCAAGATCGTACTCGCTGTGAGAGTCTGTATCTCTGGTGGGTGCGACATTGACCTCTTCAAGGTCGGTATCCACAAGGTGGCTATTGGCTACAACACAAAATGAGTTGTCAGCGGAATGATATCTTGCAAAATATTCTACCAACCTTCGGCTCCGTCCTCAGACTCTTCGGCGATGTCAATCTCTTCAAGGCCTTCATCGATCGAGGATCCACCACTGTCGACGTCCGGCTCTAGACCGCTGTTCACTGCATCATGGAGAACGGAAGTGCCACACTTTCTTCTACAACATCGCACTGTGGTACCGTTCTCAGACACACCGAATTCGGCGTACTTGTCGACAAGAGTGTCAGTGGAAGATTGGACTTCCCGCACTGTAGGTCCTGCCGTTTGCTCGGGTGCCGAGTTAGGTCCAGTGACCGCCGGGTTTGCTGAAGGCTTGATGCTAAGGTGGTCGCAGGGAGGTCGGTGGAATTTTGGGTGAAGACGGAGCACTCTAGAGAAGACGTGCTTGAACTGAGTCATGTCGAAAAGATATTTGTGCGATCACAGGGGAAGTATAAAGTGTAGTAGATAAGTAATGAAGGGAAAGGTCGAGGGCTATTAGGGAGACAGATGTGATGGGGAACACCATGAGGGGGAGGGAGCCTTTAAATATCCAGGCGTCCCCCCTCCTGCGGAGAGTCCAAACGTGAGTTGCGTCAGATTGTGGTCGATTGTGGACCACCACCACCGGTAAGAACATAGTCGAGATTGGGCTCGAACGAGGAAGACGTGCTAATCAGGAGGTGGATGGAAACGGTTTCACAATC
>JBBPTU010001843.1:0-10200 GCA_038094295.1 Tylopilus aff. beelii
GGGAACGAGTACTTGTACTGCGGATTGAGGGGGAAAGGAGGGGTGTTAGCGTTGGACGGGCGGGGAGGAAGGTTACCGGACACGGCCGGTCGGGGGTTACCAGGCACGGCCAGTCGCTGGGTACCGGACATGGCCGGTTTCGAAGTACCGGGCATGGCCGGTACAGTAGCACAGGGTGGGAGACGCGAAGAGGAAGGCTCGGGAGCCCGAACGAGTGGCGGGGAAGGTGATCGTCGGTCGTCCTGGAGCTCTGGGGACAGAAGCTCTTCGGACACGGTAGCGACCTGGTTATCAGGTCGTTGGCCGGGCGGTACATGAACGCCGTCAAAGGTGACGCGTTTGCCCTTGTCCCGGGCACTTTTGTCGGCCTGGAAGCTGGCCCAAGCCTGCGCCAGGTATGGCTGAAATTCCTCGTCAGTGTCAACCGGGGCCGGTTCGTCCTCCGGTTCGGATTCCATTTCCAGGTAAGCCGACGAGTCAATGTTGAGCACGACCGGCATCTCCGGATACGGAGTGGTTAGAATAGCGGTGGTAACGCGAGGCAGTGGGGCTTGCGCTTCCCATTCCGCCCTCACTCGGTCCACAGCATCTTTCAGACACCAGCCTCATGGGATGGGTGCGCCGTCTGGTAAGTACAACCGGTTGTCAGCGCCACGGACTACCTTGCTGGTCTGGAGGTACTCCACGCATACCGGGCACGTTCGAGTGTAGTGGCCATGCTCGCCGCAGAAGTGACAGAGCTGGCTGCGCTCGCTAAAGTTAGACTCCACCTTTATCACCGGTGGGGGCGCATAAGACAGGACTGGTGCCACCAGTCGAAAGGACCGGGGCTGCGCCGGTGCTGAGTTACGTGGCACAGTGGTTACCGGAGTACGCGCAGCCCGGAGTGCTGAGCCGCTGAGTAAGAACTGCGCGGCCTTGGAGACCTCTCCCATCGGATAAGGGTCCTCTGGGTGAAGGTCCAGTTTCACGATCTCGAGCCGGTGACAGATCTGCTGTTCGAGGTCAGCCGGGAAACCAGATAAAAAAAACATATCTCGCTCGGTCTCGGCGAGTTTCTTGTTGGTGAGTAGGGAGTTAGAGACCCAGTTGAACTTCCTCGTATACTCTCTGAGGTCGTCCTGAGATCGCATCTCCTTTAGCCGATAGTCCTCGATGAGGTACTGCAAGTCGGACCGGTGGTACCGGTTGGTGCTGTCACAACCGGGGTACTGTAATTTGACGGCTGTGACGAATTTATCCCAGTCCAGTGTCGAGTCGTTGGCCTCTGGTAGTGTTTCCCAGAGTTCGGCCTCGTCGAGGTCCGCATACTGGATGGCGGCTTTGATTCTTTTACCGGCGTCAAGGCCGGCCTGGTTGGCAATTAGGTCGATGTCGTCCAGGTACTGGGGCAGTAGTGACGGAGTCTTCCCATCAAACTTGGGGGCGTTAGGTGAGCCACGTAAGGGCATGTGGAAGGTACCGGAGTTGGACATCGGAGGCGAAGATGGTCGGGTCGGGTTTACGAGAGGGTTTGCTAAAGGGCTGGGCGGCCGGTTAGTAACGAAAGGGTTAGTCACGGGTGACGGAATAGGGTTTGATAGCCGAGGATTAACTGAAGCGGCTGTGGCGTCAAAATAAGGTAATGTTGGAGACGAAGAAGCCTCAGGGGCAGAGTCGGGAGAAGAAGGAGGGGTAGGTGTAAGAGATGAAAGGGACGATAACGGGGTGGAAGGGTCTGAGGCCCTTTGAGTAAAACGTAAGGGGGTAGAATGAGCAAAAGCTCCTGGGACAAAGGGGGAACTAGCGAGAGGGGAAGGTGGAATGCGAGGAACTCGGTGCTGGGCTCTTTCCGGGGTGACCGGTAAACGAAGCTCCGGGTCAGGGGAGATATTTAAAGGTTCGAAGGAGTCAAGAACGTCGTCTAATGATCGACGAGCAGCTAACCAGGCAGACCTTCTTGGCCTAGAAGACCCCCTCGCGGTGGGCTCCAGTTGTAAGAAACGAAAGTCCGGGTGGTGTGTAAAAGCACCGGTGGTACCGGACAAATAAAGAAAGAAGGGTACAAACTAAGTTTGACCCAAGGGGGAGCAACTAGGTGAAGGAGGGAGACCAGAAAGCAAAGGTAGGGGGAATGTGATGAGAGAAATGAGTGGACCGGTGGAAGACCGGTTGGAAACGAACCTGACCAGCGGGGACCGGTCGATGATAATGGGCCAGTAAGTGACTGGTAGTAGGCCGGTAGCGGACCAGTAGGACGAGAGTAGGCCGGTGGTAGACCGGTCAAGACGCAGATGACAAAGGGACGCGACGGAGAGATGGGAGTAACGGTGGAGACGGAAGGAGTCACACGAGACTCAGACGGTAGGACGAAGGTGCCGGAAGATGTATTAAAAATGGGAATACAAGTATTTTATAGTCTAGGTATATCCCCGACTGTCAGACCAGGAAAATAAAGATCGTATGATGAAGGAAAATAACTAAGAGGGTTCCGAAGATGTGCGCAGTAAGTAGTGTAAGGAGGGTCGGGAGACGAGATTACGAGGCGTACGGAATAGGGTCTCTGACGAGATCAACGGAACCGAATACTAAAAGATCGTAAGGACACAAGAGATCGGGGAAGATCGAGTACGAGAGATAGGAAGGATGAGTAATGGGGTGATGACGAGAGAGAGATGAAAGGTTCGCTAAGTCAAAACCACAGACCGGTGGTACCGGTGATCAGTGATAGAAGAACCGGTAAAACTGGTAGTAGAAAGCGAGGAACCGGTCGCTCGAAGACATACCTGGATCGACCGCGGATGGACCGGACATGAGGGAGGTCTTGAGCGATGGTACGGGAGCTAGCTGTAAAGTGGGGGAAAGGGGGTTTGCAAACGTAGGGGGAGTCGTTCCCCTACAGCGGCGAGATGTGCCGGGTGCCCTGTATGCACCGTGGTCCCGGACAGAGCCGCAATGTAGTTCGGACCAGTTTTGCCATCAGGCCCTAGACCCGGCAAGACAGGCGACGGACTCTTGGGTGAACCCAATCCATGCCAGACATGGGGATTGGCCATGCCTGCAAAGCACGTGGCGAATGAGAAAGTTCCCGGGCAGTTATACCACCCGAGCCACTGCCTCATCAGCAAACCAACCTCTTCAAACTACAGAGTCACAGATCTGTGAAGGTTGCACAGACTTACCTCCTCTTGCACAGTGCTTTGCAGACATTCACTGAGTGCCATTGTGGCACCTCATTTTTTTCATTCTGTAGAGATCTGCACATATATAAGTACTGTAGGATACCATGAACTCAGTCAACACAACAGTCCTCTCGAAGAGGGGCTGGTTCTTACCTGAAGAAGACAGTGTGCCTGAAAAGTTAGCCGTGGGAAGAAAGTTACTTGAGGGGGTCGCGAGAGTTCAATTCTAGGTCTTTACTTTTTTTTATGGGGGAAGGAGGGTCGCGAGAGTTCGTACAATCGACTCTGCTCAGTCTCGCGCCGAGTGTACAGTAAAAAAGATGAATGAGAGTAACTATAATACACGAATAATTGAATTCTAGCTATCACCTTTCCGCTGATGAGTCCTTGACGCTGTGGTGACGCATACACCCTCGCCTCCTTCGCGCACATATTACCGCACTGTCTGCTGGGCGTCGGCGGTGCGTGCCCTTGCCACCGCTGGGTGGTTGTGGTGATGACAGTGGTGGCCTCCTTCACTGTCGCTGTGGTCGTCGCCCGATGATGGTGGCATGTCGCTCGTGGTGGCACTGGCAATAGTGGTGGTGGGGTGGTGCGACTGCGCATTCGCCGTCGTCACCGTCGCTGTGGTAACGGACACGCAGTTGCGTGCCCTTGCCCTCGTCGTTCGACATGGTGGTGGGGTCGGCGCAGACGCGTCACCGTTGCTGATGACGCAACAGTGGTGAGAGCGAGGCTGCCACTGCTTCTGTCGCGTCATTATCGATGACGCGTGGGGTCGGCGCGGACGCGACGTCGTCTGCATCCGAGTCAAATGGTACGTCCGAGTCTATAACAAGTGAAAGAATGGCACATCATCACTCCACAGACGGTGAGACTCACTTTTGACAAAAGACATGGCCGCACGTGATGGTATGGGGTACCTTGGCACTGGTGGTGTCGGATTTGAGAGCAGATGTCGCAGGTCGAATTAGAGCCATGGCCACTTGAGGGACAAGGAAGACAACGTAGACGCCTGCGGGCACGGGCCAATAGTGGCGCGGTAGTCAGTACCGGTCCATCCGAGTCTGCGTGGCATGTATTAGTACTAGTCGTCGCGACGAAAGATGTTGAAGTCATTGGTAGTGGTCGTGCGGGTGTGGCTGGGTGATGGCGACTGCAGCGATGGAACATGCGTTGACGAGAACTTTGAGTTACGAGTGATGGGTACCAGTACAAGTGCGAGTGCTTACGTTGACAGTCCAACGGGTGAGCCCTCTGGCCCAGGCCCCGATCGCGGTTAAGCGTGCCCAAGAGTGATCACGTTTGGGAGTCCACCGTGACGTTGATGTGGGTGTAAGGGAACTTGAAAGGTGAGGACGCGTTGCCAGTACGGCAGGCTTGAAGCTAGTATGCTTGTAACACGAATCTTGCTTCGGTTAGGGACTCGGTTTTAGGATGCCAATATGTCCAATTACAACGTAGGGTACTAATAAATAATATTAGTATCACAACTGGGACCCGAAGCCCTAATACATGCTGTACTATTGAGAAAATCCATGGCGTCTCGTATACGTGGACTCAAATGGGGAAGAGAATGAGTGAGGGAAGTGCTACAAGGACTGGTACCGTCTTCTACCGAGGAGGCATCTACCGCTAGTAAGTCCGACATTAGCACACAGAAAACGCAAGGAAAAAAGCGCGGGGGGGAGCTAACAGTGTGAAGGCCATCCGGATGCAGTCAACATCAGAGAATCTGACTGTGCCAGCGAGGAGTAATGGCCACTCTTCCTGATGGCCAATCGCACACGCCCAACATAGAACTCTGCCTCTACGATGTTCCTTTGAGCTTGTTCCACGCGTAGACGGTTGTATTCGAGGCGTAACATGTCGCGTTCGACCAGGTGGTCTGCGAGATTTTTTTGGATGACTCGTATGCGGTACTCAATTCGTGCGGTCGCTATTAGGAGCCGGGCTTCTGACGGAGTACTTGGGGCAGGCACGTTTTCGTTGTGAAGTTCCATAGATGGCTGTGGATGGGACAAAGGTGTTCGGGGTGACTGACGTAGGTATTAAAGTCGAGAATGGCCAGAGTTAACTCACCTGGTGTGCGATCCCGGCCAGATCAAAGTCACCTCCACTTCGCTCCATGGTGGGGACAGGCAGATGTGAGAGTTTGACGACTTGAAGGAACGTTGTAACAATGTGGTATGGTTCCGAGTCAAGGTGTTGTATGTGTATGTAATGATGTGAACCAATCAGTGTCACGGTAACCGCCGTGGCCCGTGATATATATCACCTGTGCCTTTCCTTTCTCGAGAAAACGCCATGCCGAAAGCAAAGAAAAAGCTACGACGAGTGGAGAAGCTGTCATTTTGCCCGGACTGCGGGAAGCGTTTTTCAGACGAGACGAATGTTCTTCGCCACATGAATCAACCTACCAATGCTTGTGGCACTCTCATTCGGGTCAACCTCGATCCGTCTGAGTCGATCCCTCAGGCCCTCGACGCTCAGCCACGCTTTCGATTCACCCACAGCCCTCGCTCTGACGTTGAGTCCCATACCAACGTTCGGTTCGACGGTTCATACTCTGATCAGATGGCAGAAGATCTTCGTATACATTCTGACAGAATGGAGTCACCACTTCGCTCGGACTTCGAGTTGAATCCCGAGCCAGACTTCGCTGCAAACATTGAATATCATCCAAACGAACCTCAAGTGTTTCCTGGTGGGAAAACATTCATGGACGACTTTTTTTCTGACGAATATGGAACTCTACGCCGGGAAAACCTTTTCTATCCATTTGCCTCGAGGGAAGATTGGCAGCTTGGCTCCTGGCTCCTACGCTCTGGTCTCAGCATGGCGGCAATCGACGATTTTTTATCGTTAGATCTGGTATGCATTTGTTAACGCGATAGCGGTTTACTACTTCGCCAATTACGAGGGCGAGGGCTTGCGCAAAGATCCGAAGGGAATAGGTGAAGGTTAGAGCAACAAGGACACAAGTATGGCGATTACGAGCCAGGGCGGGGGTCTCGCTCACTCGAGCGGCGTGAGTAAGTTACGCTAGTGATTGCGCAGATCTAACTAGAGTACATGGGCGCTGATGGAGGCGCTTTTATACGTAACTATGAAGGGGATGGGAAACTACTACCAATATAAGGAGAATTGGCAGGGGGAGGTGGAGCGTCCAAGAAAGTACTAACTACAAGCTCCACCCGAAGGCGATGCGAGCGGAGATGAAGAGATAAGGAAGAAGACATACTGCGGACTGCGCAAGGCAGTGGACACTTCTACTGAGTCCGTATGGCGGTGTACAGGATAAGATCAGATCGAGACTAAGAAAGGAAAAAGAAAGCAGTGCAAGAAAATAGGTACCCAGCTACTCCGTGGTTGGGCTTCCCACGTCCGAATCCCCCATGGGATACACGAGGTACAAGTCCCGGTCCGAGGTGCTAAGAAGTCCCGCTTGAACGAACGCTTCAGTAGCTCGGTCGATAGTGCGATGTAACTCATCGTATCGCCTCTCGATCTCCTCCCAGCCCGTAACAGCATTCATCTCATTATCTTATCCGCGAATTCAAGCATATTCTGATTGATAACCGACTAGGTGAAGACGCTCGTGATTTCTTTTCGGACTTCGAGGCAGCTGCGCCTCCGCGCAGAGATGTTACCGTCCGGTCCTCGCTGGAAGTCTGTCGCCGTGACTCCGTCTATGCCAACAAAGCGCCCCGTGACACTCTACTACCGGGATCCCCTTGAATGTATTCAAACTATACTCAGCCACCCGCTGTTTGAGCGCCATATCTCTTTTATCCCTAGGAAAGTTTGGACGTCAGCTGCGCGGTTGACCCGTATCTATGATGATTGGCTCTCCGGCGATCATGCATGGGAATTGCAGGTAACGATGATTACAGCAGGTTTCTTCCTTTGACTTACATACTTTGTTCGTTCTAGAGTGCCTTACCACCAGGCTCCACGCTCCTAGGTGTTACACTGTCGTCTGACAAGACTAACATCTCCGTCATGTCTGGAAACCGCATGGCACACCCGCTCCTTATCAGCCTTGCCAACCTCGACCCAGAAATTCGTTGTAAAGGCTCACTCCACGGTCACCTCCTACTCGCGTTACTCCCGGTGCCTTTGTTCGTTCACAAAAAATCACGAGTTCGTGGACTATTATCTGATCGCTTATTCCACCAATGTTTAGACACCATCTTACGTCCGTTGAAAACCGCCGCCTCCGTCGGAGTCATGATGAGTGATCCTGTCGGGGGTCTACGGTATTGTTACACTCCTCTCGTCGCATACACTGCCGACACTCCAGAGCAAAGTCTACTTGCTTGCACGAGTACGAGGGCATCTCCAGTCTCCACCGCGTCGTACGACCAGTTTGGTGACGACACCCGCCATTCCCTTCGAACCGCTGATCAGACCAGAGGCGAAATCCACGCGATCTGCTCGAAGTGCCACCCCGACGATTACATTACTTTCCTCAAATACGCGAAGTCGTACGGCCTTAATGGAGTAGACATTCCCTTTTGGATCGATTGGCCTCTATCGACCCCAGCAAGATTTTTGAAACCGGAGGCACTCCACCACTTCCACCGATTTTTCTTCGACCACGATTTGCGATGGTGCATCACTGTTCTGGGTGATTCGGAGATAGACTACCGTTTTACCCTCATTCGAATGTTAGTCGGATATCGGGCGTTCAGAGAGGGTGTATCCAAGTTGAAACAGGTGACGGGACGAGACCATCATTCCATGCAGCGCTATATCATCCCTATCATCGCTGGTGCGGTCCCCCGGCGATTCCTCGTGGCCATCCGTGCGCTGCTATACTTCCGATACCTGGCTCAGCTACCGTCGCTCAACGATCACGTTTTACAGCAAATGGACGACGCGCTTCAATCGTTTCATGACCACAAAGATGCCGTCATTGCAGCTGGCGCACGCTCCGAACATTTTCACATACCTAAGCTCGAACTCCTCCAACACGTTGTCCCTTCCATTCGCGAATCGGGTTCTGTGATGCAATGGAGCGCAGACGTTACTGAGCATGCTCATGTCACTGAAGTCAAGAATCCCGCGCGTGCTGGAAACAATCAGAATTACTATTCCCAAATTGCCAGTTGTTACGGGCTGGGAAGAGATCGAGAGGCAATATGCTGAGTTACATCGCACTATTGATCGTGCCACTGAAGCATTCGTACAGGCGGGGCTTCTTAGCGTTTCCGACCGGGACTTATACCTCGTCTATCCGATGGGGGATTACGACGACACCCACTTCCGTCCCAACTGCCCCCTCTACACCTGTAAGTTCTGCCTCGTCCGCGCCCCAGGACATCCCCAGTACTCCTGCCCCCGCAACCCCTATCGATGCGCTACCTGCGGTCTTAGAGGACACTCTTCGGCGGAATGCACGGACTTTGGCTGGAATGATTGGGACGACAACGACGTCGTCTGGAACGAGGGAGACCCCGATGGCTACTGAGTCGGAGTCTCAGTCACAACAGGAGGGTAATGTTACGGGCTGGGAAGAGATCGAGAGGCGATATGCTGAGTTACATCGCACTATCGATCGTGCCACTGAAGCATTCGTACAGGCGGGGCTTCTTAGCGTTTCCGACCGGGACTTATACCTCGTCTATCCGATGGGGGATTCGAACGTGGGAAGCCCAACCACGGAGTAGCTGGGTACCTATCCTTTTTCCTTTGTCATCCGTTTCCTCCTTTAGCCTCCGATCTGATCTTATCCTGTATACCGCAATACGGACTCTTTAGAAGCGTCCACTGCCTTCCGCAGTCCGCAGTATGTCTTCTCTCTTCTCTTCTCATCTCCGCTCGCATCGCCTTTGGATGGAGCTTGTAGTTAGTACTTTCTAGGACGCTCCACCTCCCCCTGCCAATTCTACTTACATTGGTAGTAGTTTCCCATCCCCTCCAAGTTACGTATAAAAGCGCCACTATCAGCGCTCATGTACCTTAGTTAGATCTACACAATCCACAGCGTAACTTACTCACGCCGCTCGAGTGAGTGAGACCACCATTCTGGCTCGAAATCGCCATACTTGTGTCGTAGTCGCCCTAACCTTCACCTATTCCCTTCGGATTTTCGCTCTCGCTCTCGCTCTCGTAATCGGCGAAGTAGTAACCCGTTGTCGCGTTAACACCCGTCACCTCGATCGCGTAGATAAATGCTTCAGATTTGACCTTGCAACTCGGATTGCAACCATGCTCGGACTTGCGCAACAGGATGACAATGATGGAGAGGGTGAGGACGAGGACGAGGACGAGGACGAAGAACATGAACCATGCGAAGATATGAAAAATCCGTCGCTCTACAATTCCCCGACCCGCAAAGTTGTTAATTATTTCCAAACCGCTCACGCGCTAAGTGGAAATACAGCTCCTGGCGTCCCACTACTCATCCGAACGTTTGCCTCGTCTACTACAGCTATCCACTTAGCTTGCAAACCCTCCCTAAGGACAACCCTCTCCCATGCTTCGGAACCTTTCGGGCTTCCAGATCTCTATACTGCTCTCATTCAATGTTTGGATCGTTGTTCGAACGGGGAGCCTCACAATGTGACAGGACGCAGACCAGCTGCATCCTACCCTATATCTCTGACAGAGAAGGTGCAGGTCTGGTCAAAAATCCGAGTGCAATCACGAACGTGGCACGATCCGGGATCTGTAGAGCCCGCGCAAACCCTTATCATTGCTCCCCCATCTCAGCGATATCCTCACGGTTGCTATGACTGCGTGATTGCCAGTCCGACGGCCGACAGTGACTGGCCTGCTGGGGGTCTGAATGGTGCGTTTATATGCTACCTTTTGATCTCCTTCTCACTTTAAAGTACTGTTAGGTCATTTAGTTCTTCAGCTTCGCCTCGTTTTTTGCGTGTCCGGGGTGAACACTTTTTTTGCGTACGTACAACGCTTCAATGTCGCGCCAATTGATGCGGCATCAGGCCTGCACCCTCTGAAGCGGGCAACACGATCGGATGGCTCTCGCATTGGGGATGTGATCCCCCTTGCTCATGTCCGCTCACCT
>JBBPTU010001844.1:0-10200 GCA_038094295.1 Tylopilus aff. beelii
CTTCCGATTGAGAACCGCCGAGTGACTGCTGCTACGCAAGAACATCGGATTACCACTCCTCGACGTCATCCCGTACGACCTCTGGTCACCTTGAATCAACTGTCGCAACCACAGCAACCTGAACCCGTGACCGTTTCGCATGTTCTCCGGGAGGAAGAACTTCTTCGTCGGGAAGCCGAGAGGGTAGAGATGGAAAAGCTGAGAAGGTCTAGAGAGTCGTCGAGGAAGCAGGCAGAGGAACGGGAGCGTAATTATACTGAGGAACTTCGAGCCACGCGAGCACGACGTGAGGCATCCCGTGCCGGTCGTCCGCTCGAGTCGGCGACATTGTCTACTCGGGTCCCGGATCGAGACCGCCCTGCATCTCGGAATTCGGTTCATGCCTCGCTTCGGGGATCAAGCATGTCACACAAGCATACACCCGAACTAGTTTTCTCGCCTATCTCACCCCACGATGGTTCCCCTACAAGCTCTGTGCCAGCTACGCCGGGAAGTCAATACAGCTTTTCGCGTCCACCTTCGCTTTATTCTGCTCACACAACATCGTCGGAAGACGTCAGGGCTCGGGAAGGCAAACGTGCCAGTAGAGGCATGTCGATAGTGTCGGAGCCATCAAAAGGGATGTTACTCCACCCACCGCACGATCCCCGAGTCTCGTTCAACCCATACGCATGGCCCAATGTCCCTCCGGTTCATATAATCCCACCAGTTCCCCCAATACCTGTTATTCCAACAGTGAATGGCGTTCCATTCTATGGAGTGGATGTCCCCCTACTCCCGCCAACCGCCCCATTCATGATGAATCAGTTTGGCGTTCGTTCTCGGTCGTCAATCGGATTAGCGGGGCAGCAATCTCCCTTACAGAGCTCGACTTCACTTCCCAGAAATTATAGCTCTGAGGGCGTTCATTCTAGCAGCCGTAATTCGAGTCCTCGCTCCTCTGGGTCGCATTATAGGCGTTCCAGTGACGAAGCTACTCGAACGACAAAGATCCGGGGAGATGCTCGACCAGGAAGCTATACCGATGTTCGGGGTAGCAAAACATCCGGTTCCATGGGTGTCGCTCTGCCGCAGGGCAGTCCGCAACGGTCGAGTTGGTTTCCTCCCGAACAAGGCTCCGCAAAGAAATCGTCGTCGCCAAGACCTGCATCCAGCGTTTATCCTTCTGGATCACACGTGCACATGCGTCGGCGGACTGCTGCATCCTATGAAGCTACTTTTACCACTCGCAGCTCGACGACCCACCCCGCATGTCCACCATTGTAGTGGATCAGACACACTCATTTGATACCCTCAATCCCGGAATCATTCCAACGATCATATTCTCAGTCATAATCAAAATCACTGCCCACGACGTCAACGCACACTATGGATATATCCTCACTTAATTCGCTGGTTGACGCTTTCTTTCTCTTCCTTTCAATCACGATTTGGACAGTCGAAGGCATTCAGGTTTGAGCAACTCTGGTACTCTTTGCATTTTGCAGTCATGTTGGACTGATTCCCATGCTCCATGTTTTCCTTCAAGCATATTTAAGGGTTTTTTGCAATTTGCTCGTCGACATACATACTGCGTAGCTTCCTCGGCAGATCTATATTACAATGTACAATGCATTCTTGTGAACCTGAGAACCTGACGAGGACGTATTAGATTGCAAAGATCAACCAAGACCACCCCAAGGTCCACGTATCCTTCGGGCAAGTTGTATATCGCGCTGCATGATGGTGACGCGCTTGGCGTGTATGGCGCAGAGGTTACTGAAGCATCTCAGGAGAGTGGCAAAGGCGACGAATAAAAATCACGCACGCGTCCTCGAAGAGGTGTACGAGGAATGCTTCCGTCGCCTCCTGCAAGGCGAGTATGGCTGAGCTCTGCCAGCGCAAGGCAGTCTCGCCCAGCTGGTAGTTGGTGTCCGTCATCATGTCCAGGGCGATTTCGCGAACCTGCATAGTGGACCGGTGGCGTCAGGGCGAGGGTCGGAGAGGACGACAAGGACATGGACGTACGACGCGAGAGAAGGGGAGCTTGCGGAGGAGAAGGTCAGTACTACGCTGGTACTTGCGAATCTCGCGGAGGGCGAGCGTGCCGGGACGATAGCGGCGCTTCTTGCGCTGGCCCGGCTGTTCGCTGGCGTCCGACTGGCCTGCGACGGGTCAGAGGACGCGGAAAGGAGTCCACGGAGCCGCTCACGGGGAAGTTTGTCGCGGGACGAGGACGCGACGCGCGGTGCGCCGCCGGTGCTCTTGCGGGCGGTGGACGGTCTCGAGCGTTTCGGGTTCGCCGAGGACGCGCCGCCGCCGTCGTCGTCGTTTTCCGGCTGGCGTTTTCGCTTTTGGACGGTCTGAGCCATGTTGACGTTGTTGACGCGACGCGCGCTTCGGCTATCGAGATGGTCTCGCCCGTCATCACTGGCTACTATCGCTACACGGACATCTTCTTCGAGTGGTGCGCTGTCTTTCTCCGTCTCCTCGTCGGCCCTCACAGCGCCGGGCAGGCATCAGGCCCTCCCAGATCCACAGGATCGCAGCCCCCTCAAGGCCGTGCTCTCCCAGGAAGCCCTCGTCCACCCAGACCACCCGCTCCACAAGGATGGCGTCCAGGGCGTCGAGCTCTACATGGGCACCCTCCAAAACTTTGAGACCCGTCTCCTCTTCTCCTCTGCCCAGGTCGAGTACATCAGATACTGGCTGCACGCCATGCAGCTCACCCAGCAACCCATCCCGCTGCCCTACTCCGACTGTCTCCTCACCGAGTCCAGCCTGAGACACGTGTCCCCCGTCCATTTTAGCACGAGGGAGGACCTCAAGAGAGGTCTCAAGGTAGGTTACGTGCACCCGTCGCTCGCCTCTGCTGATCCCGCCCCAGCAAGTCGAGAAGAACAACAAGCGTCTCAAGGGCGTCGATCCGACCCTCAACGCGCGCCGCGACATCTTTGAGCGCGTGCGCGCCTTTTGGTCCCAAAAACGCGGCGTATGGTGTGCCCTCGATTTCGAGGCGTGGGACCGGGACCACACCCTCCTTACCGAGTTCGGCTGGAGCACCGTCCACTGGGAGGACGGGGAGCCGATCGAAAAACAAGGCCATCTCATCGTCAAGGAACACAAGTATTATATCAATACCTTTGTCCCGGACAACAGAGACGTGCGTTGCCCCTTTTTCGTTCGTCCCTCCATTTCGAACGCGCGAGACAGCACTTTGAATTTGGCGAGAGCGAGCAAGTCAACAAGGCGACGTTCAAGAGTCGCATTCAGACCCTCATCACCGATCTTCAATCATACGGCCCGCTCTTGTTGATCTTCCACGACAACAACCAGGATATCAAGTACGCGTGCTGTTCGTCGTGCTCGCAATTGGGCATCTGAACCAGAACGACAGATATCTCAAGTCAAAAGACGTGGGCGTGGAGTTGCCAGACATGGCGTTCCTGCTCCCAGAGGTACTTCCGCAGAAGGGTATCTTCATCGTCGACACTTCGGACCTCTTTGCCGCGCTCGAGGGTGAGGCGGGTGGCAACCGCCGCTCGCTAGAACGTATCTGCAGACACCTACAAGTCGGAACGACATACCTCCATAACGCGGGCAACGATGCGCATGTACGTCAGTGCTCCCCCCAACTGAACTCATCGCTAAGGCGTCGGATAGTATACCATGTTGGCACTGCAATCCATGGCTTCTGGAGATCCCGTCGACATGCAGAGGGAAAAACGCTGGCCCAATCGCACCACTGCCGCTCCTGGTGTACCACAGACTGGCACGGGTGTCAAGGTGAACTTCGATGCTTGGGAAGAAGACGAAGACTTTTCCGATCAAGAAGGTATATTTGGACCCATCATCGACGGGCCCGAGCCGGCCGTACTAGAAGATAAACCCGAAGACGAAGAGTAAATAAGTTGTGCACGGCATGCCCAATTCGAAGTGTCTATAGTAGGTGTGGTGGGTATACGCAAGAAATCGTAGCGTTCAGATTGTTCTCGAAAGACATGCACCACTCATGATAAGACTTGTTCAGTCTTCCTTTTCATCGTCATCACCATCATCTTCGTCATCCGATCTGTCATCCGTCATGGTCGAGGGTTTTAGGGATCTGGAAATACTACATCAGATATGCGACGTTACCACGGAACGCTACGAACCTCAGAGCAATGCGCCAGATAAAGTAGTACCAGAAGAGATTGAGAATCTGGAGTAGAAACAAGGGTGCAAAGATCTGGTACTTCATCCACCAGACAAGCCAAGCGCCCGTCTCTGGTGCCCATACTTGGTTGGCCTCGCTAGTGGAAATCAGAGGCGATACGAAGCTAAAGTAGCGACAATACCCACGGAATGAGGTCGAATTCATACCAAACTGACCAGAGCATGACGATGTTTAAATAATGCCGAAAATATCTATCGCAATGGATGTTAATAACTACCATATACGGGGAATGGGTATGACTGACGTCCACATGCAAAGGAATACAACAAAGGAAACCAGCTTGGCCCGAGTGAGTTGGAGGTAGTTGAGGATCTTGGAGATCTGTTGCGAGCGTTGAGATAAAGGAGGGGAATGACATGGAGAGAAACTGACAGCAAGAAAGACGTCCGGAATATCCATACTCATGTATACAGCGTTACCAATGTACGTCAAATTGATGAGATAGCTCCACCTGTGAAGTAAAGTAAGATGAGCAGAGACGATGAAAAGAGAAGGGGTCCATACCCAATGAGCCAGAGCGTGACAAAGTGATGGGCGACAAGTTCGTTGTGGTCCTTGCGTGGTTTTTCGAGCCGGAGGAGCAGGACGATGAGCTGTTGGCACCAGTAAGCAGCATGAATAAGGTAGTATCGCTTCAAGTCGGGTATCATGTCCCAGTGCGGATAGCCTATGAAAGCGTGTCAGAGGAAAAAGAAGAGCGCGACCGATGATGTAGGTGACCTCGCCAAAAATGGTCGGTCCTGTACCAGTGGGTGGGCAATTGAGACATGATGTACTAGACGGGAGAGTCATGAAGGAACTGGAGAAAGAGACGTGACACTAACTAAACCCCAGCCACCCATGACTGCAAAATAAGTGACGGCGTAGCCCTGTTCACCGAATCTATCGAGTTTTGTGAGGCGTTTTATGCCAAAATACCGGGCTATGGGGTGACAGATATGGGTGGTGACGATCTGGCGGACCAAGGAGAAAAACACGATGAAGTATGCAACGAAGACGAGATCGAGGTAACCTTTTCTATAACGAACGTCCGAGTCGGGGGAAGAGGGGATGCGGTGAGAGATGAAGAGTAGAGGGGCAAACGGGTTTGGAAGGCCCTGGGCGACGAACGGGGCGAGGACCTCCCAGTTTACGTAGAGAACGATGGGTATGACAAGAAGCTTGAACGAGGAAGCTGCGTGTGTGAGTCAAGGGAGACGGGGAGGGGCGAGCGGAAATACCAGGATTGATGACCCATCTCGACGACTTGAGGTCGGACCAAAAGCTGGGTTGGGGGAACGCGGGGGTCATGAGGGGCGTGACGGACGCGGACGCGTCGAGAGGGCTAGGAACAGGGTCAAAAAACGGCGGGCGGGCACGCGATAGGAGAACACGGTACGTCTGTGGGTAGAATGGACCGGTGAGGTGGTGGTTTCGGTCGGTCCTGTCGTGACATTTTTAGCGCTGTGGGATGTTCGGGGGAAAGTGGGCGTTACTCTATACGACGAAGCGCTGGGAGCTTCATTGCGCGGGTCATGGTCCAGGTCAGAGTCTCGGAGGGTTGCCACATTTAGCACCGCGTGTTTTCGTCCCCACAGTGACATGTTCTCGACCCGGGGCCTCTTCCGCTCGGTGCCCTGTCCCCGCAGCGAGACCTGCTCCTCCTGCCCCTTCTCCCATGCCCAGCACCCGCCGCAACAGCCCCTCCTTGTGACACCCGACCCGACACCCACACCGACACCGACACCGCCGCCGCCCAGAGGCCTGAAGAGGCCCCTCGAACTCTCCGCCGCTGCCTCGTCCTCGTCCGCGCCCCCGACGCGACGCATCAGGACAGCGTCCGCACCGAAGCCAGTCCCCTCCAGCACATCCGTCCGTCCCCCGCTTCTCCCCTTGCACCCACTTACCCTCACACAGACCGGCGCGCCCGTCTTGAGAGTCAATGCGGCACAGTCGCAGATCGCCCTCCCTGTCCGCCAGGTGCGCCCGCTCCCCCTCGCACCCAGTCTCGCCGACCGTCTCCGATAGGCCATGCTCAAGAGCTTGTATGATCATTTCGTCGTCCTGTACGAGAACATCCTGCCGTCGAACCCAACCCTCGCTTCCGAGCACGCTTTGCGGCAAGAAGAGCAGGTATGCAAGAACTCGACGAAGCTCACGTATCGCAATGTACGCATCACCATTATCTGCCATCCCTGTCTCACCCCCTTTCAGGCGGTCATAAACTCGATCGCTGCGCTCAAGAAACGTCTCGTCCCCACGTCCATCTCCCACCCTTCTGTCGGGACCGAGCAAGATATTGCAGCGCGCGTAGAAACGCGCAACAAGCTTCATGCACTTCGTCTCACCCGTTCCGTCCTCGACCACCTTTCCATGACCGTAGATACCATGCAACAGTGGCATTATATAACAGAAATACCCGATGGCGAGGGGGGATCAAAGCCACACGCAGTCGGCGAAACCGCAAAGTGTGACCGTTGTGGCGAGCCTTACAGAGTCACCAACACACCTACCAACGACGAGTGCACTTATCATTGGGGGAAACCCTTTAACAGGACAATCAATGGTGCGTCTCAGATACTCATGCCATCGTCGTTATCCCCGTTCGAATCTCACTTCAAGGTGAGAAACTGCGCGTTTACTCGTGTTGTTCAAAGACCACAAGCGAGAGCGGTTGTTCAAGGGGATTTCATGTCTTTTATGAATCAGACCCGACGGACCTCCACCATCGTCATCCATTTTCCCGTACACGGTCTCCCAAATCTTGTAACAGCGACAGTTCCGCTGACACGGCTCTTGATGTCGTTGCCCTCGATTGTGAGATGATTTACACCACAGGCGGTATGCGCGTGGCTCGGGTCTCGGTTATTGATGGCACTGGGACCGAGATTTTCGACCAACTAATTCGCATGGACGATGGCGTCGAGGTCATGTGCGTATCCTGCACCAGTCCTCTGCTCTAGCTTGATATATTTTTAGAGACTACAACACCCGATTCTCGGGGATCACCAAAGTGGAACATGACAAGGCGTCGTTGACACTGCCCTTGATACGACAATCGCTCGACGCATTCCTTAATTCTGATACGATCATCATTGGTCATGCCCTGGAGAACGATCTCAAGGCGTTGCGAATGATACACCATCAATGTATCGATACTGCAATTCTTTTCCCCCACCGTGCTGGACCACCGTATAGGAGATCTTTGAAAGATCTGTCCGTATCGTCTCGCCACGTGTTCTTGTCATTTACTAACTGTAGTCTACCAGCGCCAAGGAACATCTTGGGATCGCTATCCAAACTGGAGATGGATCAACTGGCCATTCTTCGGTAGAAGACTCTGTCGCCACTCTTGACCTTGTACGATGGCATGTTCTAAATAAAGCAAAAAAGAGTACAACACCAGAACCTTAGTCTATCTGTGTGTTTGCATCCATTAACCATTTCGTGTACTACTGCATCCGCACGCTCGCATATCGTTACATCTTGGTTCTTGTTCGGCCGAGTATCCCTTAGATTTCGTGAGCCTTTGCTGGTGATAGGCATATTGTGTGAGCTTACCGAGATGCTTGTGTGTGCTCGTCTGTTTAATGAGCATTGGATTTCAGCGAATGAGTGGCCCTTAATATCAACACGTTCATAAAGTACAAAACGGTGGAAGGAAATGGGATCTAACCGCTGCGTGCTGCCAAACGTCCCATGAGATCGTCACTACCTTCTTGCTCCTCTACACTGTCAGATTGTGTGACCTGTTAGGGCGGGCGACTATGAGCAACAGAAATCGTCAATGGTACCACTGACGAACCACGCGTAACACAGATTTCTTCGAGGATTCCTGCATTTCTCCGGCTATGATAAGCTCGTCCAGAATCTGGGCCGCGTAAGCCATCTGGATGAAAACGCGAAACATCACCCACGGCATACGCCTTCTGAAAGTTGAATATGCTGCAAACACCGTTCATTCGAGATTCCTACATACTCGTGCTGACTCACAGGTCCAGTTCGCATACCTGTGCGCGGTCGCGCAGTCAGGATTTTGCGTACGCCTACGAACGCGAGTGGAAGGGGAACGCACGTTTCCAAAGTATCTGTCCAAGACCTCCACGTAACGGTGGATGATCTCCAGCGTGATGAGCTCGTTGTCGCTCGAGCTGATCCCGCAGACGAAAAATAACGAGGCATATCTCCGGTAGACGACCTTGGTGTCTGCGAACCGTACGGCACTCGTTGCGTGATTCGGTGCGGGCAAGATTTAACGATGCTCACCCTTGTATTCTAAAAAATTACACATGCGCGTGCGTCGAGCCAACACTAGCTGGGTGACGTCCTTGACGATCTTGGTTTTGGCCTTTGGAGATGTCGTCGTAAACCATTTCGCAAGGCGTAGTTTTCCTGAAAAAGAGGTGAGGTGCAACTCCTACGACTTGTGTGAACATGGGACGAGCCTTGTCGAGAGACGAGCAAGATGTAGTTGATCATAATCAAGGGCGAACTAGTGTGGCTGTGTATTACGATAGTATTACAGACAAGCATCTACTAGCGCACGGCCGTGCATTAAATTCGCTAATTGCCCAACGATTTCTACTATATCAGATAATCCATAGTGGTCAGCACAGCGTTAAGGACAGAACGGAAGGAATCAGATTAGATCAAGAAACATTCATAGGGCACCACATGTCCACCAAGGAGAGGGTGCCCTCGAACCACTTTGTGTCGTCACGGCTCCATGAACAGAAGAAGCACTCACAAAAATTACTTTTTACGCCGCTTGCTGACCGTAGGAGTGGATGGAGACAACGGTAGGGCAGATAACCGGGAAGAGGGAGTTGGCGCTGATAGCCTCCTCCTCCGTAACTCCCAGTAATCGAACAACCAGGTCTGCAGCAACCCAAAGGTAGCTGATGTTACCCAGTATAAGGCGATACTCTGTGGGCCAGATGAGCCAATGAAACCACGGCATGAAGACAACCGTACCCCGGGAACCATCGTTGCAACAAGAATTCTGCCGATGGACACCAATCTTAGAGCAGACTTTATGATTTTTTGTGGCTCTATCACCCTCTCGCCCCTTGCGATCCTCTCCTCCTTCCACTTTTTCACTTTGACTTCGCGCTCAAGTTGCTGGTCTGTCATGAACCACCTAGAGCTTTCCACGTTCGCCAATGTAATAAAACCGAGTGCGATTGGCAAGGTTGCGGTGGGGTCTGGGTGTACAAGCGTGGAGAGTGTAAAGAAGGACTCGGAATCAAAGGGTGTAGGGTGTTGCGATAAATGCCCGAGTAAGACGGAACACCCTACGAAAACTGGTAACTGAGTGAGGGGTGGTATGATCATCGTCGTCCTGGGTTGACAGTGGTATTCTGCAAAGAGTTCTTTCCTGCGCAGTGCAACCTGAGGCCGCAAACACGCTTAGTTGGTGTCGACGCAACGGTAGAAGGAACGTACGGCTTCATTCATTCTGGTTCGATGGACTCCTTGCAGTTCCTCCGTCGTACCGCGCACCTTTTCCTTCTGCATATCTTCAAGTACCTTTTTGGCGATCGCCGGACCCTCTGACTGCAAGCGAGGTAAGACGAGTTCTTCGACCCTCCACTGTCTGCGCTTCGACTGCACTACATTAGTGGGAAATTTAAATGGAATGAGATGAGTAGTGATTCACCCATACTGAGAACGGGACGGTTAACGCGAGTCGAGTAAGCACCGTGCAGAAGATGATTGTTGTGGAATATGTAGGCCATGACGGTGGAATTGGAAGAGCGAGGGCAAGGTCGAGAAAGCCGTCTTTAAGGACGTCTAAAGAGACAAACGTCCTTCGGGACTGTATGAGGCCCAGTTGAGGTTGCCGGTAATGTGCTCTGCGAAGAACACAGCTGGAAGGACGAACATGACGTGCCAACATCAACTCAGTGCAGGTTCGACTTAGCCGAGACATCAAATTAAACACCGTGTACTACCAGGCAAGTCACATCGTTAATCATCTACTTCCATATCAATGACGCCTTCCTCTGAGCTGCTCTCCGCTGGGC
>JBBPTU010001845.1:0-10199 GCA_038094295.1 Tylopilus aff. beelii
GGGGAAGAAAAATGGTGGACTTAAGGACGTTGTGAGGTATCACTTGCGACGATGGTCATTTGTGCATTCATAATACCAGGTGTCACTGCTATAGTTCCGGCTCGTGTCGGAGTGGACACAATGAGCCAAAATATGGTATGCTGTTCATTACACGAGTGATCATAAAAGAAATTCAAAGATGCACCCTCGCATGTAGTGCGGCTCAGCCGAGCCAGGAACAACAGCTTATTTCGGTTAGTGAAAATCATCGGACTGAAAATAGGTCTTCTAGTGAGCAGGGACTTGCCTGTAGGATGAAATTACAGGCGACATGAAACTTAATCCTGGGTCCTTACAGACACTACAGAATATTTATCTCCATGATCTGTGTGAGAGGCCTCGTCCCACATCTAGGGGCCATCATGCCATCAGGCTTGCGCTGCGATAATTATGTACTTGGACACCACTATCCGGCCCGAACCGATACCGCCTACACTTCCCTGCACAGATGACCCGGAATAATACACTTTCTCCATTTATCATAGTGCGCTGACCCCTGCAGAAAGGTATAAATACGGCCTGTCGACCGCCTTGGCACTTGAACTCACTTCAAGTCTTCTAGTCCTCTCTAGCTAGAATTACAATGCGTTTCTCTCTCTTCGCTATCCTCTCTGCGTTGGCTGCGTTGTCCTCCATCAGCGCCTTTCCAACTAAAAATGACCCATCAGGGGACGTTGCATCTACCGATTCTAATCGCGTTCAATGTGAAACCGTAAGTCCTCAGGTCGTCCTAAGCTTGATAAAGCTGTTAAGTATGCTTGTCAATGATAGAATGGCCGCTGCCACAGGACATGAATCCGTTCGACAATTCATGAATGGATAGTATGTTCCCCCTCAGTAAGTTTTGTCCCGCTGACGAGGCATAGATACATCGAATTGCCGGCGTAACTGACTGGCCACTCCGGCAGGTGAATGGAGCTGTCCAGTGATTCGTGGATGGCAACCACCATGACGTATGTTCCTCCTCTTACTGCCGAAATACGTGGCATACTTACGATCACAAGCAGACCGCTGTCTAGGGTTTTGTTAGTACTGAGCCAGAATTATTCGCCTGGCATCGTGGTGATTCTCGGTAACGTCTTTGAATCGGGAATGAAACACAGATGTTTTTGATTGAGGAATCGTCTAAGGTCTTGCCAAAGCCGTGGAAGTGTTGGGTTTCGGGCCTTCGTGATGGAGGTATTGTACATCTTTGCTAGTACACGTCGTCGTTCCCAATCTGTTGAGTGATTGGTGTAGTCACCGCTTTTATGGTGGCTACACCAAAGTCGTCTGATGCAGCGGAGACTCATTGGAAGGCGGGGTACTTACAGGTTACGAGGCTCTGGCGATTTTGTCCTGGACGAGTTTCTCAGGATGATAGACGTTTCACTCCAGTTGATGCTGGAAATGATATTGCATTAGCAATGGTCACAGTTACTACGGTGGTAAAGTGCGTATTTCAATCGGACTACAGGGCTCTGACCGTATTCCTCGCGTTTGACGTGAGGACTATTCTGCATGCTTTTCCATACTTCGGCCCGGCCGTTTCTTGTTCGCAGTTAAACAGACGACCAAATCTGGTCAGAAAAATCGGAGAGCAGGTGATAATGAAAGGTGTCGGATGGCCTCGTCCATTGAGAGGGTGGGAGCCGCTTCACGGGGGAAACAATTTGAATCCACGATTTAGAGGCCTAGGCTGTACACGGCTTGTTCTTCTTCAGGAAAACTGCGAGGGCGGAGCGAGCTCGCGTCCTTTCTATTGAGTAGGATGAGTGAAAAGTTTCAAGTTGGGGATTCAGTCCGCTGGACGCGTCATTAACCTTATTTGGACACTATCGTGTTTGCTCGCACCGTGACGACGCGTACTACTCGACCAGAGGCAAGCCATGCTATTACACTCCTTTCGTAGTATTGAATTAATTCGTTACATTCCATTTCAGAATTTTATCCGACTATCGGCCCAAAGACCCACTGGCAGGTGCTTTGAAGGCGTATGTAGTATGATCGAAGCTCGATCGGCCGCTGACCGAATAGTCTGCTCACTAATTGTTTGCTGCTTTCCAATGCTTTGGCTCCGACTCACTGCCAGTGACAGGCCCTCCGAGACCAAGGCATTTTCAAAAACTGTCGCAAAACCACCTCCGCTGTCTTGCGCTGTCGATCATGGAAGAAGAAGCAAGAGAACAAAAAGAGGTGAAGACAGCTGGGTTGACGTCAGCACGAGTTGTCAACCTCGGTGCATAAGGTCAGCCGATCAGTAGGTTGTCTCGGATTGCAACTCCCAAATGAGTCAGACCCAGCGAGTACTTCGACTGGTTACCAGGTCCCCTCGGCCGGTATTACTTGCAAATAGGATTCACCGACATTTTTTTTGATCCTGTGGCAACATACGCAGGTAAATCCCCGAGTCAAGGATCCGGGTCTGGTAATTTTATTTACGCTAGGGTCCCGGATCACCGTTCAAATGATGCATGCACTTTTTGCTGCTCCAGTGTTCAGCCAGGTGCATGAGTAAGTCGACCTTACTCAGTTGCCAGCGTGCCTTGACGCGGTTCAACTTTTCGCATCTACTCTGGCCCGCTTCCCGGATCAGTCAGACGACGTAGCATCTTGACAGTTCAATGTGCTGCTCCATTGTCACGCCAAGCAAACCATAGAAGACGGCTGCCAGACCGAGTCCCACCCGGAAAATACATGATGGTCCGCCGACGATCCAGCGACTGGATTCGAATTGCCTCGCGTCCCACCCGACCCACACACGTTCTCGGGGACGGTGCCGAGCCCCTGTTGGTCCGCTCCACGCACTTTGTGCCGGCGGGGCGATCCTCGTATGTTTTTGCGGCAGGCACGCGCGCTCCAAGGGTGATGCGCCCCGCGACGACTGACACGTTTAATCCCCCCGAACCGAACTGAGTCCGAGCGGTAACTTTCTCCGACGTGCTGAACGACTCCGTGTCTCGGACGACGGCGTCCGGAAGAGAGGTCAATATAACCCTTTTGACCAACGCGAATTGCAATTCGACGCGGGTACGCATGGCCGTCGACTCGGGGTGGTATCACTCGTGTCTCGTGTTTGCTGACGAGCGCCATAAAGGGATTTCCGAACCGGTCCGCGGGGATCCCTGGAACGAGTCGTGTCTTGGCATTGTAGCCGCGTTTGTACCCCGTTCTTCCATACCACCGTTCTAGATTGTCTCGAACGCGAACACCAGATATCACGTGTAACAGATAAATGAATTGCGTCGTGTCGTGCGTTATCATTGCTGACATAGACGTACGCCTGGTACGGTACTCATACATACACTGCCGAATACAGCGAAAGAAAAGAACAAGAGAAACAAGCGTATGAACAAGAAAAAAATGCGGTTAGGGTCGCGAACGTCGAAGAGGCTAGATATGTAAATGCCAGCCGACATGAATGAGACGAAGAACGAGGAAGATGCGCGGCTTTTGTACAACAGATTCATTCGATCGTCTATATGAGGCAGCGTGCGTGGCTTACGTCGTGAATGGAAAAACGGTAGGGAGCGACCGGATTCGATATGGAAATGCGAAAAGCGAAGCGTCCTACGCAGCCCCGGTGGCGAATAATTTCCCGGGAGAGAACCAATGCCGTCTCGTCCATGGTCGTGCAGCCTGGCGACACTGCTCATGCAGTCGAGCCGTCCCAGACGGGCCAGTCTGAAGCGGCGCGGCCGAGCGCGGAGGTTCCGAGACGGGTGGAGAGGGTGTACGACGCCAGGAGGACGTAGGGCTTGAGGTGAAGAACGAATGAAATGGGAATGCATCCGTGAGCGAACCCCTCCTTCCACGGTGCTCTTCCTCGGCGCTGCTTGGCGGAGTTCGTGGAGGTGATGGCGAAGCACGAGGGAATGAAAAGCGCCAAAGGGACGAGGACCACCGCTTCTCTTCGCTCCCGTTCGAGGAGCGGGGAATGGGAATGGGTACAGGGGAACTAGCCCGGGGAAGTGGGCCGGAAATGCCGGTTACAGCATGTGGCTGTGGGGAGGAGAGTGGAGGATACGCGGGAGAAGTGCCCTTTGGGGCGTATACCTCCTGCCGACATGTATTCATGACGACAGCAGGTACGTAGGGATTCATAGCTTTAGTAATAACGGGATCGCGACGCCAAACGGCCAAGTGGGCGGGCGAGGTATCTTCCAAGACCTTTTTGGAAGTAGCGTCAATGTCTAGACCTACCACGCTCTCAGAAGAGGACGACATGGTGGAGGGGTATGAAGACGCGCAGTCATCGTCGTCTGGGTAGTCCCACAATGTTGAGTCAATATGGCGGCTACCTGGCGTCGCATAGACGCCAAGGTCGACGCTTGACGGCAGAGTCGACGATGTCCAAGGGAGGGAGATCTTGGAAGTGGAGAGAGGAGAAGGGAGGTAGAAACACGAGGAAAATGGGGTGGCGCTTTCGACGGCAGTGTGCATGGAAGAGAAGGTGGTGCGTGAATTGTTACTACCTGTGAAGAATATTCGGCGACCGCAATCGGTGTTGATTTTGAGAGGTTTCGAGGGACCAAGCGTTGGCCTAGTGCGCAATATGCTAACGCCCTCTGGAGTTGGGGGACTGGATGGGAAAGAGTCAGATTCGACGGGGGATATTGGAGAGAAGGTCGAAGGAGGGGTCCGAACAGCTTCATAAATTTTGAGAGGATCGAGAGCAGCCGACGACGGAGAGCGTATCGAAGGCTCGATTGCCCACGTCGCATCACACGAGGAATACTCTTCATCCCACATCGGATCCCGAACGGAGTGCCTTGCGTACTCCATCTCCGAGTCGCTGTCCTTGCTCCAGCGAGAGCGAGGTTCCTCGGGTTGTTCCTCGGGCTCACCAGGAGTAGAAGAATCTGAATCACTCTCGATGTCGATATCGATCTCCCAAGCGCAGCGCGCCATGCTCCCTTCGAAGATGACGCCCTCTGCGTAAAAGTGATCCACTTGCTGTATGGCAGCCCTGACCTCCGATAAGGTGATGCGACGGCGCCAATCCACCTCGAGCATGCGACAAAGGATGTTGTTGACTTCGGTGGAGATAGGAAGGACGGTGGGAAGGAAGTTGAGGGGGTCCTGGAGGTAAGCCTGAAAGGTTGGATCGGAGGAGGATGCGGACTTCCAGGGGTTGCGGCCGGTGGCGAGGTTTAAGAGTATGATGGCCAAAGACCAGATGTCGTTGAATAGAGGGGAGTAGGACCCTGTTGGTGCGAACTCGCCACCCTGGCACTCTGGATGGGGCAGGTTATTTATGTAATCGGAGGGGAGGAGGGGAACGCTTGCCTGGGCTCATGTGGTAAACGCTACCAGTGCGGAACTCTTCGCTAAACCTATCCGTAGTCGCGAGGCCGAAATCGGTGATAGCGACACGAAGTCCGCCGTCGAAGCATAAAACGTTCTCAGGTTTGAGGTCCCGATGATATATTCCTAGCGAATGGCAATATTCGACGGCATCAAGAAGCTGGAGGAATATATGTTTAATTAAATGGTCTTGACCAAGGTAGCGACAATGGTGCAAGATTTGAGAGAAGAGATCACCGTCGGAAGCGTAGTCCATGACGAGGTAGGTGTAGTTGCTCTCTTCTACGACCCGGTGAAGGGAGACAACACTTGGGTGGGCCGACGCAAGGCGATGCAGAGCTATCTCGCGCATGTGGAGCTGGCGCTGGCGGGAGCCACTGTGGACGTGCGAACTGATGAGACACTTGACAGCATAGTTGCGGGCGAGCGGGTCTACAGCACGATAGACGACGCCGTAGCCGCCTACACCGAGGACTTCGACGAGTTCAAGGGAGTCGTTGTCGATGAGCGTACCCAGGGCAGGGGGAGGCGGGGAGGCGGACTGCTTGGGGGGCATCCCGGGATAGCGCTGCAACGACGGACGGGATGGCGGGGACCGGAGAGGTCGAGGGGAGGGCGTCCGAAGACGAGGAATGAAGTGGAGAACAGTGGAGAGTGAGGGCGAAGGAGGAGCTGAGGACACCGGCAATTTAAATGAGAGTGGCCCCGTTGCAGCGTGGCTAGCATGAGGCAGCCAGACCCCCAGTTGGTAGCGGCTGTTCGTGATAGACGAGTGGAAGGAACGCTTCCTACAGCACGGAAGGTTCGATGGTGTCATTGCGCCTTTTCTATCGCCACTGGCCACAGCAGATCAGTCATCATTTCAATATCGCCCGTACCAAGTCGACCCCTAATTAGGCAAGAGTCGGGGAGGGGTGGAGCAGCCCCGGGCCCTTTTGCGGCAAATGTGATCTGTAAGACAAGAAATCAGACGGAAAGACTGGCGAATGGAAATTCAGTGTCCAGCACGCGCACGATCGACGATCGCAGGACCGACCTTTGGTTGGACCCTCGTTCAGTCGAACACGCCCGCCCAACGTGCACGCCGATCTCACGTGACCGAGACGCGTCGCGGTACGGGTCGTCGGAGCGGCGGGGTCTCAAAATGGCAGGTGTGGGTTTAAATCCTAAGCGAGGCACGACGCGGTTCAACTTCTGCCTCAACGTGCTGCACAGCGCCCACGCGTCCCGTCACACGCCTTCCTATCCCAATGTCCGTCCGCTCCTTCACCGTCTTCCAGGACGCACTCGCAGACATTCCCCAGTCTCGCCCCGACAGCGACCCACGCGCCAACGCGGCCGACGCAGCCGCCACATTGCTATCCACCCTCGAGAAGGAGAACCTCCACCCTATCACCGGGCAGCGCGCGGGCCCTGCAGCAGTCTCGGAGACGAAGAAGAGGAAGACGGGCGTGCTCGCTACAAAAGTGCTCGTCGTCCCCTCCGCCAAGAAGCACAAGGAGCTCAAGGCAGAGCCAAAGAAGACGCGAAAGCCGCTCAGCTCTACCCCGAAGTCCAGGCACTCTGACGCAAAGAAGAGCAACTCGCGGTCGTCCCGTTCCTCTCGCAAGGCCTCTCCATTGCCGCCAGTCGCCGAGGAGCGCGAGTTGCAACGCCAACCACCACCTCTCTCCATTTCTCAGACAGACATCGACTCTCGTTGCTATGAGCTGACCGTCTCGCCCTTGGCAGACGTTTCAGAAGCCTATGACGCGACCCGCTCGGACAGCCAAGAACCCGACGTGCTCTCCCAAAGGGTTCGTACTATCGTCTTCGGGCTGTCTCGGTACTAACGACGCGTCCAGGAAGAGTCGGTGGAACCAGCCATCCGCGACTACTTCTCTCCCTCATTAGTCGACAGACCCCTCCCAGTGACACATGAGTCGCCTTGTGACGTCGACGAGTCCTCCAATCAAGCCAACGATTTCTCGACGCCAGAGCGCAAGCGCATCTACTCTGCCTTCACCTTTTCCTCTCCGTCGCCCACCTCCGAACGCTTCAAGCAGGCACAATCGCCTCAAGCACGTCACTCCCCAGCTTCCGACTCGGAGTAGTAAATCACTGGCCGTTCTTTGCTCCGTCGCTACCGATCCATGCTATAACGAGCTGCCTCGTCCAAAAGGATACCATTGCATATTTGTGTATATCATCATTTACATCTATTTCTATAGCATCTCCACCATCTTTACGATCGAGCATATGAATAACTCTAGGCCTCCTTGTCTTTATGTCCCGCGTCTGGTCTGCTTGCTTTGCCTTTGCTTGTCGTTTTGTCATCCCAACGTACCCTTCCTGTTGGCCTGGTCCCCAAGCACATCCTTGTATCACCAGACATGCATCAATTTAATTCATGTCCTCTATTCCTGTGCTCGACAAGGTTGTCAATTCTCGTAACGCGTCTCCGCAGCCAAGTGTATTCTTGGTCGATATAACTCTTCTGGGGTCATTACCCATGTTACCAGTGCTGTGCTACTCCATAGCACGTTACTAAGATATTTGAATGGCCGGCCTCTTATCGAGTATGCATGCATTCGGGCTCCGTGTGAACTGGGACCATCTTCGTTCGTGTTTCAAACTTTCAATTCGGCTCCAGCTTGAAGATAAGGAAGAGGTAACGCCGAGTTCGGCCCGCAGTTCTTCTCCTGCACATACACTATCTCGAGAACTCTCGTGACTTCGGAGTCATGGGTGTGGTCCGCAGACTTATTCAAACCCTTGAAATCCCTCACGACCCAAGCCTCACTGTGGCCCAGCAATTAATCACCGTGAGTATGCCCTACGCACTCCAACCATACCGTTGCCAAACCATTTCTCTTTCAATCTCGGCTCTCAAAGAATGAGGACCTTCTGCCAGTAGTCCCCGAAAACAGAACATGGCGTGGATACAACTATGTTGCGTTGTACGTCTCGGCGTTTGTTTTCTTCTTCTTCTGAACAGTGACCGATGACCGCCGGCAACGTTGACGCTGGGCTTCTTAAACAGCTGGGTGGCAGACATGTTCAACATCAACACGTGAGTCGCTCGCGTGATCCGAACAGGAGAATGACCAACGTCTCAAAACCCTCTCGCTCGTCCAAACGACGTCGCGTTTTGCAGTTGGATGATCGTCTCGTCCATGATCCAGCTGGGCATGGCGTGGTGGCAGGCCTGGATTTGCGTCTGGTTGGGGTTCGCCGTCGTGACACCGGCTCTGGTCTTGAACGCGCGACCCGGCGCGGTATTTCACGTCACATTTCCGGTCGTCATCCGCACGAGTTTCGGAACCTTTGGAAGTCTGTGGTGTGTTTTCAATCGAGGCGCAATGGCCTGGTGAGGACACCTGACAGCTCCTTGCCTCGTGTTCCGCGTTCTAAATTGGAAGTGCAGTATATGGTATGGCGTGCAAGCGAGTATTGGTGGGACGTGCGTCTTGGTGATGTTACGGGCTATGTGGCCCAGTGTCAATAGTATTCGTGAGCAGCTTGTCCCTTCCAGTGCACGCAAAATCTTCTAATCGTGATCGAATGCAGCCAATTCCCTTCCAGCTTCGTCAGGAACGAATACTCGGGACTTTGTGTGCTTCTTCCTGTTCTGGCTCCTCTCGCTGCCATTGTTGTGGTTTCCTGTGCACAAAATGTTCGTAATAGAATGTTCCTGGTTCTAGACGCCCTTGCTGACCCCTTCTGGAAAGTCGCCACTTCTTTGTAGTGAAGTCTGTGGTCACGCCTACCGCAGCAATCGTGTTCCTCATATGGTGTATCGTCAAGGCGCATGGTATTGGTCCAATCGTACGACAGCCATCTTCCATCCATGGATCCAATCTGGCCTGGGCAATGGTCGTGAGCCTCATGTCATGCATCAGCAACATGGTGACGCTTGTTACGTTAGTCGTCTGTATCTCAGTTCCCTCCTCATCTCACCATTTGGAACGGAACAGGAACGCGCCAGACTTCGCATCTAGGGCAAGGACACCCGCTGCGGCACTTTGGCCACAGCTTTTCGCATTTCCCTTGGTATCTTCTATCGTGTGCTTGATCGGTATCCTGGTCAGCTCGTCTTCACAAGCCATATATGGAGTGGCTATCTGGTCGCCTATCGATCTGTTGGGCAGATTCCTGGATGGCAATCCTTCTCCCGCGACGAGATTCGGGGTTTGTCCATTCCTACTACATTCATTTACCGGATAGGGCTCATCGGTTGGGTAGGTATGGTTCATCTCCGCTTCCTTCGTTATTGCGCAGGTAAGCGCGAGAATCGTCTAGTATATTTACCATCACTCACGCAATAAACGGCCAGATGGGGTATGTTCGTTCTACCTTACCCTGCAACGAACGGCGATTCATGTCCCGCTTCTCCACTCAATCGTTGGAAATGGTGGTTCGCGCGCAGAACCAACATATCCGCCAATTCAGTTTCGGCTGGGTGCGACCTAACCGCGCTACTTCCTCGTTTCATTGTGGGTGTCCTCGTTGATTGCGGTGTCGCAGATGATTAACCTACGCCGGTGCGACGCGATTATATCGATGGTTGCCACCATATCCCGTGTCACAGAACATACGGCGTGGCGGGTACATTGCAGCCATCGTCGGCTTGTGCATGTGTCCATGGAACTTGCTCAAGAACAGCAACGACTTTACGTCATACCTTTCCGCGTACTCTGTCTTTTTGAGTTCCATCGTTGGTGTGATGGTGAGTTCATTTTCGGGTACATCGTTTGTGCTCGCGGTGAAGTGAACCGGACCCGCCTGAAATGTCGTTAGGTCACGGAATATTATCTAGTTCGCAAGGGACATTACAACGTCGCTGATCTGTACCGGACGGGAAACGACACCTGGTACTGGTACACGTACGGGAT
>JBBPTU010001846.1:0-10196 GCA_038094295.1 Tylopilus aff. beelii
GGTACCTATGCATAGAGCTGTTTGATAGGCAGTAAACGTGAACCATATAGTATGCGGCACCCGAAATTATGGGGAACCCACCACTCGCAGACCTGCCAAGACTCGACTAGCACTGAGACTCTGAATGACCGTTGGAAACTCGACAGTAGCATTGACATCGCTGGGAGGAGGCGGACTTGGAGCTATGTGTTCAGAATTATCATTCAGGAGGTAATTCGCAGTGTTTACAACGCACATTGTGTTCGGCTGTGCTCCGAGGCCGCTGCTCGGCCGTTCCAGCATCGAACCAAGATTCCGAGTTCCCAATGCGGCTGTGCTTTATTTGTGGCCTACAACTTGAGCGTCGACACAATGGTCCAGCTCAATATATCACGGCGTTGAACGCTTGAGCTCTCCTTGGACCAGGCCCGCACTCAAACTCATATGTAGTGGTCTCCCACCAAAATATAGAACCCAAGTCGTGATGCTCCGCCTTCACAGCTGCACACACCGGCACACAAATGATGCCTTTTGCGCTTTAAGACAAGCCTTGCTTGGTTGTGTCGTATCTAGCCAACTTCTTAGTAGGAACGTCAATTTCGTGAGTGTTTCAGTCTAGGAGATCGGCTCATGATGATGAATGCATCATGCCGCCATGGCCAAAAGTATATGGTTAAGCCTCGTCTCCCTTACCTGCCGGCTCTGAACAGGACGAGAACATTACTCAATAATCTAAGGAAAATAATGATTCGTCGAAACCGCATCCGAACACACTAACTGGTTTGACATAGAGAAACTGGACGACATAGACCGATTAGCGTATGAAAGAGCTCTCGAGCAGACCTCAACTAAGTACTATCTTCGGGTAAGCTGTGCGATCTGGACCAAATTAATAGTTTAGTGCCAGGTCTGTATGGATGGTCTGTCCTAGGAAATAGGTACAGCTGTGCACAGATCAGCTCAACGTCAACAATTTTTACGCTTGCGATGATCGCAAACTTCCGCTTCTGGAATTCATCACTCATGGTCCTGAAGGATACCGCATACTACCTCGAATAGCGATATGTATATAACGGTTTTTATCCCCCAAAGCATACATTATCTGGGACTGACGTGTCGAGCTTGGGAAGATGTGTCCGGGTGGTAATCATTAATCCCCTGCTCGTACACATACTACGTGGATTACTATCATGTGTCAGCGACCATATTGACCACGCGCGACTTCAATCCTACCAAAGATGATCGATGAACCCCATATGAACCGACAAATTGGCTTGGTGAGTCGCACCCGTCTTGATCGCTGCGCTTTCCAGCCACTCGTTGACTTTCCCTCGTCGCATCAGGCCACAGACACGCATCGGCAGAGGTAAACGAAGGATATTTTTGGAGTAAACACGATGTCATGGACCTTTGACTTGCTCACATTGCAGAGTGCGAGGATCAGCATCCTAGTACCGGTCCGGTTCCATCGACTGCAACCAAAGAAAGCTAGATTGGCACAATTGTGGCATACGAATTTGCATGATGGCGGTTGCGATACAAGTCCGGGTGCCAGCTGGCAGATCGCAAACACGGACAAACAGGCTGATCTTTGTTCGTCGACGACTCTGACAGCGACGAGAATGCGGACCGTCGTCTGAGCGATGCACGCTTGCTTCCGAGGCCCAATGGCGACTCCGCGTCGACTCTCCAGCTCGTCCTACTCTGCAGCAGTGCTGTCCATATTCGTAACCACATAAATACCTCACTCCCCAGTTCTTCCCCGTTTAACCATCCCACCACTATGGCCTCTCAATCACGCCCTGAACCAATGAATGCGTCTCCGCACCATTCGAAAGTCAAGGTCACTCTGACCCTGTCTGATCCCGTATACGTTTCCGGCACAGACATCTCTGGGAAGATGGACATAGAGAGCCGCGCCGACCTGGACTCTTTGCTCGGTATAGGCGTAATGATGGTCGAGCTATTCGCCATTCAAGGTAGACGTCAATCCGTCCCATCGTATTCACACCCCGTCACTCACCATAAATGAAGAGGTCAACTCCGGAGAACACTCCGCGACATCCACATTCATCCATTCTCGCAGAATATTTCAAGGTCCAGGTCTTCCACCTTCTAACGCCGTGTACTCCGATCATGTCTCCGGAGCAGGAGAACTGCCACTCCCGGCGCATCATTATGCTGCCCGACGTGGTCAGACGACGTTCTTCTTTCGCTTTCCTGTTCCCGCACCTTCTCCGTCATCGATTAAATTCGGCCCCGCCAATATCAGGTACGAGATACGAGCAGGCGTGAGTGTTGCGTGGAGGGGGGATAAACGACTCGTCACAGACAAGCGGGAAGTGAAAGTTGTCGAGAGTTGGGATCCAGCGCATACCGCGCATATACCACAAGCTGTGGCGATCACAGAAGGAGGACATATTTGGGCTCAGGCAACATTAACAAACGGCGTAGTCGTAGGTGGGGAATCCGCATGCATAGATTTACAATTAAAGAATCACACGCAGCGCTGGGTGCGTGCGCTCTCTGTTCTGGTCACCTCACCTTCTTCTAAACTCTCTGGCCAGACGTCCGGCGTCACGGTCACATTAGCTCGAGAGCTTGTCCTCTCCGCGTCACTCCTGGCTGGGAAATCGCCTCCTAATATTTCGGACGTTGCTACGCAGGTCGAGTTCCGTGGGCCAGAATATTCTGTCCCTCCTGGTGTAGAAGGAATAGCCCGCCTCGTGATCGATATACCCCGCCATTCACGTGGCGTTAAAGGGGGACTACGAGTTGATGATAATGGGGGTGCTACCGAGGACTTTTTTGAGGTCCGTTGCACTCTCAGATTAAGAATTGATATGCCTCTTGGAAGGTGCGCGCTACTCGACCTCTACTTTTTATCTTACTAACTATTGTTAGTGAGGACACCATCATAATTTTACCTCTGACCATTTATCACTCCCTTACCGTTCCTGAAATTCCATCATCTCCTCCACATCGCACCACTTCCCTCTACCCTTATCCAGCCCTCCCTACTCGACCATATTCACCAAATCAGCATGTCGGGCGAGAAGCCTATAACTGGGAAACTACTTCCTGTTCTTATGCGTCACCCATTCAACGTTCCATTTCTGTGGAACCACCTTCACAGGCACCCTACCTTACGCCTGGATTGTCATCTTCATATACACCCTCACCAAGACTACTGCCACCGCCGCCAACGCATGTTTCTTACACAAGTTACGTTCATGCCGGGTTGCTGTTAGAGACAAACGATGGCTACACGAGTTCCGATCACGTACAGGAGGTTGCAACTTCTCCGTCTTCACAGAACGGTCATTTAGTTACGCACTATCACCCCGTTTCGCCGGGTGGTTCTTCACACGCCAAAGTACCGCTTCCACCGGTTCGTGCTCGCCCACCCCCGATTCAAATACACTCGCTGCCAAATCCTCATGATTTGCAAGGGGTTTTGCATTCTCCACGTCCCGTACCGTCGCGGAAGCATTCGTTCTCTGGGCCAGCCCCAAGGAGTAACAATGTTACTGCACTTGAACGTATGGCGGACGAAGTTGACAGACAGACCAGCAATCTAAGTCTAGATCTCTCTAAAGGCGATGCGGGTGCGGACGTCCAGTGACCGCAAGGCTCCAAGCCGGATCGAAAACCCAGTTTGAGCATGGACAAGACCCTCCCTACACCCCCTGTCCCTTCCGGTAAAGATAGGTACCCTTTCGCGCAACGACCACATGTCGACACCCTCTTCGCGACTGAAGGAACTATGGACGACCATTCCAACTTCCCATCCTCGACGGACCATGTTCTTCGAGCCCCGCCGACGCCACCCATTGCGACTATCACGCCCGACGAGATAGAGTTTATCGACTCACGGGCGTTTGAAACATGTTCTGTTCTGACGGACGCTTCTTTTCTTCAAGGCTGCCAAGCCCATGGTGTCTGCGTCGCGTTTGATGCCTCCCTTTTGGCAGGAGTGGGGCCCCAGCCGCTCCACTGCAACTCTGGCCAGCTTCGACGAACGGCGAGCCCACGATAGCGTTCGACGTCAGCTGAAATGATTCATGTCAGTTTATTAGCCAGTCGCCTATTTCGAGCTTGCGCCGAGACTACGTCAACATCCATGAAGTATCCATGTACTCGAACCACTCCCTGCTGACGAATCGATCATGCTTGGTCTGTTGCCAAGAGTCGACCATTCTGTTTCGGGACTCGGCCCCCGCGTACTACGTCCACCCCGGAGAGGCGAGGCTAGACTCTGACGATCGTCACTCCGATCCCCCGGACGTTTGGCATCGACGATTGGAATCGACCCGTCGGAATGACCGACTATTTTCGGATTCTCTCACTCGTGGAACGTCATGACGGCGTGTCGCCCGTTCCGATGTAGATAACGAGTGAACGTTCTATATAAGATGTTCCCGTCCTGGGTTAGCTCGCGCCGAAACGAGAATGCCTTCGTGTTGGGCGGCGATGTGTGGTGGCGCGTTCTTGATTGTAGACACAATGTCAGAGGAAGATGTTACCACCCAACAACTTCGGCAGTTTCTCCAGACACGATATTATACATGAATCCTTCACTGTCCCTACGGCTAGACGTTGTCTATAATATGTTCTGAGTAGCTCTGAGTTTGAACGAACAGAATCGAGGCAGAAACCAGTGAGATAGCAAAAATGCTGGGTGTCACGCTAGATCATCAAGCTCGATTTGGTTAAGTCGAACTGAGCTTGACTTTTGCTACCCATGACCAAGTGTGATTTGTGACTGTCGAAGTTGTTGGGTGGGATAGTAGGTGCACCCCACCAATTGAAAGCCAATAAGTCCAGCGCCTGTGCCGATCCGATCTAGGCATGGGCGGCAGGGACGATGGCTTAATGTCATCTCTCGCTTGTCGCCTCGCCGATATACGTTTTAACTTGTACGGTCCCGCTGATTATGACAAATAAGTATACAGTTTCTGACTATCTGATAAAAAGGAGTCTGTGACATCAACGTAGAGATGAAAGACGGAATGAAGAACAAATTCTACCACACATAGGGAAGAATCCTCGCGGGGACTTGCTTCATATACTTCTGATATTCGTCCCTGACGGCATCATCTTTCTGAATCAGACTCTCCTGTTTCCATCATGATCAATAAAAGCTCAGGCCAGCGAACGATGAAAATTACCTCGATCGGTATCTTGACTGCGAATGCGGCTGCGGTGATGCCAAGGGCAACGAGGGGAACGTAGGACCAAAACATGATCGTCCACAACGCCTCCTGTAAGAGGACCGAACTGTTCATATCACGTCAGAGAATGGATGATCGACATCGAACGACGACGGACCTGTAGCCCGGGTGACGAACCCACGCATACGGACCGGTCTTGACGACCCTCGGGTGTTCGCGCCGCTACATGGGGTGGGGTCAACACGCGCGGGGCGACGATAATTCAGACACGCACGCCGATGGTATGCCACTGGTCGCCCAAATGTGCCAGCGTGTTGTCCGTCAAACGACGGAGCGCAACGCTCCCTGCACACGCAGCCACCCTCGCCGCGGTCCGCCACGTCTCGTCCACCTCGGTTGACAGGGCGAATCGCGTCGTCCACTCGGGCGGGTAGAACTGGTTGCGCGTCAGTGCGGCCACGTAGACCAAGGGTGGGAGGAAGGTAGCCAGTCAGTGGACCGGGGTGACGATCCGACCCACGAACGAGGAAGGGACGGACTCTGGTCGGACGCGCCCGCCTGTGAACTCGGACGCGGCGGCGAGGGATCTGACTCCGGCGGTGGTGTGTTGGATGTAGCTAGCAGTGGTCAGTGCGACGAGAGCTTCGATCCATTTAGGGGAGAGATCGAGACCGGCGATGTACATGGTGAGCGAGGTGTGTATGAGTGAGGCTTGGGTTGAAGCTGAGTCCGGTGCGGTACTCGACCGTACACCACCTCGGTCGCTGACGAATGAGATTCTGTCAGCTGCTTAGGCAAGGCCGTAACTGAGGCTGTAAGTGATCTGGTGGATGCTTGGACATCTACGTTGGTCCTCGTTGCCAGCGGAGACGCCCAGAATCATCGTGTAAAGTCGACCCGATGGCATGAGAAATTTACACGGAGATTGGCGCGCATAGCGCTGCTACTATGCCTCATAATTCAGCACATACTATGTGGTTGAGCAAGAACTTTTGCCGCTTGCTTGAGCCTCACTTTGCTAGTTGTGCGAGAATGTTGGTTCCACAAGGCCATAGTTAGGAGACATACAAAGACGACACCCACCCTGCACTGGTATGTGAGCCGTATAATCACCTTGCTCGACAAGGTTCCTTTCAAACCCATCATCGTGCGCGTGGGAAAGCGACTCACAGAATTCCTTCCTCCTATGGTAGTTGGCACCTTACAACCCCTGGTTTGCCCGCGATCGGTACATGGTTCTCTACCTCGCAGTGTGTCCTGCTGAATGTACATATATTTTTAAGAAAGTGCGCTCAGGTAGAAGCCCATCTTGTAAGCGACTTTGTTTCCTCTTGGTGGTTCATCCCTTTCGTGTGGCTCGTTGAACGTCAGATCTGCTGCCCTACTGCAAGGAATAACTTCATTGCGCCACTAGTAGTGAGAACGTCCAGCAAAATATGATTTGAGTCAATCCAGACAGCCATCCCTTCCGCTCCTCAGGAGCACGAAATCTATATGATAACAGATAATTCGAACACTGGCAGGACGCGAACACCATCAATACACCGCACGTAGTATCCCAATCGTATTCTGATATCTGAGAAATCCTTATACCCGCCTAAATATGTAGGTGATCATGATCGTGATCCGGGTTTCGACCATTACGTCGACTACTGATGAAAGGACTGAGTATGGGTGCTATGTGACACGACATCTAGATTCAACTCACTTTCAGCCCCGCGAAGGAAAGGAATGCCTTGAACCGCGACAGCTTCAGTTTCTCCATTTGAAGCGACTTCTCGTCTATTTTCCTCTGCAGTTCGTTATATTTCACCTGAAGGTCCCTCAGCTCCTCTGGATTCTCTTCCATTGCCTTCGCTCTGTCAGTTCTCTGAAGGTGTTCCATTTCTTTCTCAACTAGCCTCTCGAGCTGAGATTTCAATTCTTGCCCAGCTCCTGTCTCTTTGAGCTCCTTCTGCAGATCAAGCATTTCCTTTTGGAGCAGTAATGGCTTGAGCTGGACCGTAGGCTCGTGACTGAGGACTTGTTGGATAATCTGCTTCGGAGAGTCGTCGTCGCTCCGGCAGAAAGCTACGTGAGCTCCACATTCGATCATTGTCTCCCAGCACTTCTCTGATTGAAGTTCGCCTAGCCTCTGACTACCCACATCAGGGTCAACGTCATTCCGCATAGACGTAGTCAACCACACTTTCTTCAGGGCGTCTCTTCCGCACAACTTTTGAAAAACTTGGAGGTTGCTCAACGATGTATCTGTGAGTTTGTTTGTTATCCAATGGAAATACAATAGTCCAGATAGAAGTTTCCCCTTTCCGTAACTGTGGTAACGAGGGAAAAGGTGAGGAGCGTGGACTAGCAGACGTCATAGATTAGATTACCTTGAAATAAGCCATTTAGATATCATTTCCAGAATTTCGACATTAGATCTAAAAGTGTCATCGAATCCTGGTATATCAACTAGGACGACATGACGACAGCTCTCGTCGTGCCAGAACCTGACCTCTGGGAAATGGCTCGTGGTATGATCAGTGTCTTGAATGCCAAGACCACTTGCGACACGTATGAACTGAAGTTAAAATGAGCAGTATCACTCCACCACTTGTTATCCTGCCTCACCGTGCTCTTGCCAGAACCCATGATACTAGAAGACAGTAAGCTGAATACTTGACAGCCGGGGAATATATTACGTACGCTATCACAATGTCCTCAGTATCCACCACCGGAGGAACTTGATCCTGAGATGCTTGGTAGAAAAGTGTCGTCGCAGGTGCTTTGCTGCGTTTTCTGGGAAATAAACGGAGAACGGGCTCGAACGGCGACACCTTCAGTGTCTGCGTTTGACCCAGTATGTCATCTATTTGCTGCCGCGACTTGTTAAAGTCTGTTTGAAGCTGCTTTAGCCTGTCTGGATTTGAAGTTGTACTCTTCTCTTTCGCAATCCTCCGAAGAAGTACTGTTTGCTGCTCAACTTGAGTCTCCAGCTGAGAACACAACTCTTGCCCAGCACCCGTTGCCCCGAGTTCCTTTCTCAGAGAGACCATCTCTTTTTGAAGCAATACCGCCCTGCGAGTCACTTCTTGGTCGAGGACCTGCTGAATAATCTTCGTTGCGGGGTTTTCAACACTCCAGCGAGCCACCTGAGCTCCTTGGCTAATCATCACCTTCCAATATTCCTTCTTAAGTTCCTCCAACCTCTTATTGCCCACAGCAGGGTCAACCTCATCCCACATCGTCGTAGTCAGCCATACTTTTTCTAGCGCGTCCTTTCCGCACAGCTTTCGAAATACACGGAGGTTCCTCAGTGGTGTGCCGGCCATGCGATTGTCCGTTATCCGGTGGAGATACAATATCCCAGAGAGAAGTTTCTCCTTCTTGTAACTGCGGCAGTGAGACAGATGTGAGAAACCCAGGCTAATTATTATTATACAGTACCTGGAATTGAGCCAAGTGGCTATCATCTCCAGGATTTCGCGATCAGACTTGAACGTGTCATCGAATCCAGGTGTATCCACCAGGACGACCGGACGGCCACTCTCGTCCATGAACCTAAAAGCCTGGACCCCGTATGTGCTCGATCTCAACATATGGCTAATGCCCTTCAGGTCCAGACCACCTGCAGCGTGCACGAACTGAGGTCAAATGAGTAACACATGCCTTTATGTACCTATTTCGCCTCACCGTGCTCTTACCGGAGCCTGTTGGACCCATGACACTTGACAATACTGAGTTAGATACTTGACGACCAAGAGCTATGTCACGCACGCTATCACGCTATCTTCCTCTTTCAAATCCTCGATATTTACTGTAGCAGGACGTTCTGTGGGAGTCAGAGATGCTCGATGCGTCACGGCGTCTTGATACACTGTATCTCTGTCAGACTCGCGCTCTGAGGAGCTTGTCAGATACACCGAGTCTGTCTGAGACTGCTGCTGCTCACCGGTTCCTGCAGAGCTTGTTCGACTACGACGATCAAGGATAAGTCAGGTATTTGATAGACAAGAGTTATAACACGTACATTATGATGTTCGGGCTGGTGTTATCCCCAGCAGAAGACGCCTCGACCATTGACGAAGTCTGTGGAGCTGTAGTAAGATGCTCTTCGTCCGCGAGACATTGTCGCACCGTATTATGGGATGGAGCTTGTGAGCAGGTATCTTCACTGGGAATTAGGATGGAGTCACGGTGGTGGGGTGCGCACTAGCAGATCCAGAGAGACAGCGCCGAAGGGTGCAGGGCACCGGGCACCGGGTCGTGCCCGCAGCTGCACCCGCGGCGACTCGAGGCAAACGCAGGGCCTACTAGTATGGAAGTGTAGCGCCACATCAACCCGTCAGCCAATCAGCCTCTGACTCAAAGATGCCTGTAACTTTGCTGTCGTGGAGCACGTGTAAATTTTCTGTATATGTATACAATTTCTGACCATCCGATAAAGAGGAGCCTGGGACGGGAACAAAACATGATCCCCCACAACGCCTCCTGTAAGAGGACCCGAGCTATTCGTTTCACGTCAGAGAATGCACGACCGACATCGAACGCCAGTGACGCGCCGCCCTGTAGCCCAGGTGACGCATACGGGGCCGGTCTTGAAAGCTTGACAATCGGCGATGTAGCGAGATCTGCACAAGCGGGACCGGCGGGGGTTTATATCCGTGTCGAATAAGAGTCCGGTACGGTACCACCTCGGTCGTGGGCTCTGTCATCTGCACTTGGCTGGTAGATGTCACTGGCAATCAGACGCCCGAGTCGACCGAGTACACCCGAAGACGGAATTTGCAAGCGACGAAATCACATCGCTCAGCTCGGCCATGAGCTCGCTGTCCGAAAAACTGGCTGCGGCGCTGGACTCGCGAGACCGTCGCCTGATCCGCCGCCGCCTTCCAGACCTGCCCTCGACGACGCGCACCGAGATCGACTTCACATCCAACGACTATCTCTCGCTCGCCGCTTCTCCCGCGCTCAGAAAGGCCGTCCTCGCCGCCCTCGCCGCCTCCCCAAACATCCTCGGATCGGGCGGCTCCCGCCTGCTCGTCCCGTCCGAGCCCCACG